>VDFB02066108.1:0-18858 GCA_007258455.2 Sequoia sempervirens
AGAAACCCAAGCTCAACCATAAGCTCAAACAAAAAAAAAACTCCAACAACAGAAGCTTCAGAGCCCAGCAAAACACCCTTTCCACCTCTATAGGAAAGGTCACCACAAGTGCACAAGGCATCACCAGTGATCTTCAAAAACCATCTGCTCTCTCCACCTCTATAGGAGAGAAAAGAACCAAGATTTACATTTATTTTGAACTCATTGGTTTTGAAGGGACCAATAACCCACAATAGCCCATTGGTTTTGACGGGACCAACAACCCACTAAAAAAAAACAACTCCAACAACAGAAGTTTCAGAGCCCAGCAAAACACCCTTTCCACCTCTATAGGAAAGATCACCACAAGTGCACAAGGCATCACCAGTGATCTTCAAAAACCATCTACTCTCTCCACCGCTATAGGAAAGAAACCCAAGCTCAACCATACCGTTGTGACTGCAGCACTCCTTGTCCTTGAGAGTGAACACCACAAAGATCAGCATACTTTTCAAGATCTCCACCTCTATAGGAGATAAAGAAAAGAAGACAGCATGTAGGCCAGTAACAGCTCCCTTGCAACCCCAAAATAGGGCCTCAACAGCCCCCCAACAATACTTCCAGACAAAACCAGATGCATCCTTCTCCACCTCTATAGGAGGAAGGTCACAGCCAGCCACATCCATCTCCCCCTCAATAGAAGATAGGACCACCTCCATAGGAAAAGCCAGAGTAACCCAAAGATGCACAAAATGAAGCACAAAAAGCAGCGCCATGGAACCACAAAGGCAAAGGACAACAAATCCCTCACCACAATGAAAACCAGAGGTCAGAAGAAGTAAACATAGGATATTAGACCCCAAAGATTGGAAAATCACAAACCAATGAGATTCCAAAGTCATTCCAAACCAAAGATCCTCTCCCAGAAAATCAATAAACATTTTAGGGTACAAGGAGAGAAGAAAAACAGTGAGTCCATTTTTCTGCCAATGTGACAGAAAAGAAGTTGAGACAGTCAAAACCCTCAGATAAACAAACGAGGAGCTCACCTAGTCAGGGCAGAAACAACTTCTACATATCTCATAACCACTCCACCAAATGGGCCAGCATCCCAAAATAGTCTCCAAACCAGGAAAATAGGCAAAGAAATCCACCTGCCATTTGGAAACCACAACCGTGCTGGCATAACCCCCAAAGGAGAGCCACCAATCAGAGAAAGTGCAAAAATTAAGAACACCCCAAAGAAAATGAGAAGAAGAAAGGGCCAACAAATAAAGCCCCTAAGACATCCTACTACACCAAGCAAAACCAGAGATAAACCCCTTCTTCAACCCAGAAACTCCAAGGAAGCCCAAACAAACCCACACTCCCACCCAAAAGGAAGCCACAACCATGCCGACAAGCCATAGAAAGCAGGTGCTGGGAGAGCAACGAACACCCCAGAAGAAGTGAGAAGAAGAAAGGACCAACAAATAAAGCCCCAAGCCATCTTACTACACCGAGCAGAACCAGAAGTAAGCCCCTTCTTCAACCCAAAAACTTCAAGGAAGCCCAAGCAACCCCACATACCCTGCAAGGAGCAGCAAACCGGAAGGGGCAACCACCCAACACCAAAACACCCAAAGGGCAACAGATTTTCCCTCCAACAACCATCAAAAGCCACAACAGCACCAGTAGTAGCAACAATATTAGAAGGAGGCCAGCAAGACCCTCCCCCACCAACGAGCAGCGTAACAAGTTGACCAAAATCAACCTGAACAACATCAACAAAACACCAGAGCAAAAACACCCTTCTGCACACAACCCAAGCAAGGCAAGGAGCAGCGTCATCATGTCCAACAGCGGCAGAGGCCACGAAAGGGAAGGCACCAAACCCCCCGTTTCTAGCAGACGAGCCCACTGACCCAAGGAGGCCCAAAGAACCAACAAAGCCCGCAGAGAAAAGCAAATCCGTGTCAACAAAAGGCCTGAAACAGAGGCTCACCACAGAAGCACAAAGCGTTCCAAACAAGGGACTGGAAACGTAAAGCGTAGAACAAGCAAGAGGAGACACGGCTCCAATGCAGACAGGTAGCAGGGAAGCAAAAATCCCACTCACACCATCATCCGCCTCATCATCGTCTTTGCCATTCTCCTCGCTCTTACTCAAACTTGCAGAGTTGTTGCAGCTTCCGTCGTTGCAACTCCCACTCTCCATTTAGAATTTTAACATGTTGTTCATCCCCTACATCTGGCTTTTCTTCCCGTCGGTTGAAGATCGTTATTGGAATCTGTATTTATTGGTTTGGTTAAGCCACTGCCCCATCTCCTTATCTGACTGAGGGCCTTGATTAGTATGGGATAGGATTAGCTTTAACAGCAACTGGACACTAAAGCAACATCGACATGCCATTTTGGATATCGTGCCACCCCTGTGTGGTCAGCATGTCGACACATTATCTTAACAATCTATGTTTTCGATCTAAGCCTGAAGAAGGTGTTTTAATATTTGGTATGGCCGATTTGTGTATGATTTTACAGTGAATAGCCTATGCTGTTGGTTAATCTTTAAAATATGTAATGCGCCGACCTTCTAAAGTAGTGTACTCATTCCATATCCTCATTCTGCAGCTGTAAGGGAGTTTTTCATTTAATTCGCCAACCATTTGTAGTGTGATCTAATTGTAGCAGAATCTGTGCTATGCATAAGAGTTTGAGATTATTCTTTTTTCCATCGAATGATCTTTCCACTTCTTGAAAACAGCCGTCCTCTCTGTTCTTCCACTTGAGTCTTCTTCCGTTCTGTTGGTTAGATCTTCATGCACAGAGGATCCTTATCATTGTTGATTCCTTGCATGCTGTCAATTTTCCACTTCGCTGCAAGATGAGTTATGGACAATCATGAGGTTAAGTGTCAGTGTATAAATAAAATCTTTTGAAATTATGCTGAATATATCCCTTGAAAACAGAACTGTCATTTATAACTTAATGTGCCGCCGCCCTCACTCTTTGTTCTCATTCAAGTATACAATTCAGTTTGGATAATAATCCCCCTCAAATGCTGCTAGGCATGTCAATAATATTCTACTTTATTGTATACCGAACCTAAATATCAATGGTAATTGAAAGGCGATTACCTTACTGTGGAGAGTTCTCAAGAAGCAAACAGCCGCACAGCAGGGGAGGATAATTGAATTATTAACTTTGCTGATATAATATATATATGTATTACATAGATATATATCTATATATATATATATTTATATAAGTATGCATGTATATAATTTAATATATATATATATATTGTGTATTCCGGTTATCTTATTAATCCTGTTGAAGATAGTTAACAGAATTCTATAATGTGTTAATAAGTAATTTCATTTATAAATTGCGAATAGAATATATATATCTGTGTCTGTATGTGTTTTAAATATATGTATATATATATGTGTTCGTTTATATATTTAAATAGTTATATGATACTTATTAGTGTACAAAATACCTTTTTATGTACTACCGTGATTGTAAAAAAGCTGGAAAAGAACTATTGATTTATACGTATTGTTGTATTTAGCTTTAAATAAACAATTTGTATGCTTAGAAAGTAATGTATTAGATTTGATATGTTGTGTAGAAAACAGGGATATCCACACAACCCAATTGACACCACAACCTAGTGACATTTGATTAGATGTATAAGTTAAATGAATGTTTTTTAATTGGTTATGGTAGAGAGTTATGTTCAAATGTTTATGTTATAGAGGGAAGAAAGTGGGAGTCTTCCAAAGGCTGGGATGTTATGTTCTTGTGATGGTAAATAGATGTTTAACTTGGTATGAGAAAATTTGTATTTTGGATATGATAATTGGTGGCCATTCATTTTTGCACGTTTGATTACCTTGTGATTATTTTATGAGTTATGTGAGCGGGATGGGTAATACCTCGCTTTGTGTATTCAGTTGCGTGCTATGTCGTGCAAGTGGGCCTTGTTTACTCATTCTGTGGATTTTCGTTTGGAAGTAGGGGAGTGGCTTCCAATGGGGGCCGGCACACAAAGGGGCGCCTGGATAACCCATGTGGAAGTTGCTTAACAAGTGATAACATTAAAATAAACTAGGGGAAATGGGTAGCTTAAAACATTAATCAAGATAAGTATGTACCTCGCTCAGCCTCAAGCACTCGTGTAGGCTTGAGGTGAGACGGGAAGGCCTGGAATGGCATAATTGAATACTTTGTCTCCATGAGAGGTAGTTCGATTCCGCATAGTTGGCATGAGGGGCCGGAGTTCGGTAGAGTTTACCAGGATAACCCGAGATGGGGGTCGGGGCCTAGGAAGAACTACCTAGATAACCTATGTCTAGTTATGTGATGACACTTCCCTACGAAAACCATGAGTTTCTTTCCTTGATATTTTATTGTGAGTCTTTGTATGCCTCTGGGAGTATGGTCATTGATGTTATTGTTCTTGTGGATGTGCTCGTCTTGTGTTGTAAGTTTTGCCTACCTTGTGAAACCCAGTTATTGTCTATCAATTAGTGGGGCCCTTTGTAACCTCCTTGCACGGGGGGTGAACCTTTGGGTTCACGCGGTTGGGTGGAAGGTGTAACGTTCTCCATTGGGTTCCCCTTATGTTCATGATGTGGCGATTCATCTGGTCCATTGTCTTTTGCATTGCACCTATTTCTGGAAGTTGATCATGTACTTGTAACATGTAATGCATTTGATCATGTATCATGTATCCTATTGTAGAGCACTCCTCACTAGATTCGAGGAAGTATCATTGTACAAATGTTTATGTAAACTGAATTGATGTATCTCTTGTATGTACGAATTTTGTAATCAATGGCATTGTACTTGTAAATTGAAATGAAAGAAACTAGTTATTCTTTAATGTTATATATTGGATGTTTCACATGGATCTTATGTTCATATGTAATGAGTTAATGACATGCTTAATGATGATTAGTGTTTAATTGATATTAAGTTATTTGGTTTTGTAATTTGGATTATGGCAAATAAGTAATGCAGTCGTGCACCCTAGGGGACTTAGGGAGATAATTAATGATATGTCCAATTTCATTGTGCAACATTGCAATTTAAAAAAAAAATTGTCCGTTTTTCATAGTACAAGTTTTGTCCTCTAGGGTTCTCGGCGGGGCGTTACACAAGAGTTTTGGGGCAGTTTGGAAAGAGTCGAGAAGGTTTTAAAATTGTCAAGCAGTTTCAAAACAGCCTATTTTTGAAAGAAGCAATTGCACTGAAATTTTAAAAATAAGTAAAATTTGATTCATTTCAAGTTTCAACAATCCTGTTTCTTCAATTTCCATGCAGGAGGAGGCTTTGTACACATAAGGGGAGTCTTCCAGCACTCTATAAGAACCGACATACAAAGCAAAGGAGAGGAAGAGAATTTAATGTTGTATCTCAAAAGTAGAGATTTGAAGTAGTGATATGCTTGACAAAGGTTGCAACTTTGTACTTTACAATTATGAGTAATGCACTCTGGTAGAGAGCAGCTGCCCCTACCAACTAGGTTTTTCACCCCTCCAGGGATTTTCCCAGGATCTATTTTTGTGTTTTGCATTTTACATTTCTTTTTCTAACAGCATTCTAATTCCTCCATTACTGTCATTTGAATTCCAAGAAGAATGGTAGGTTGTATAATTTGGTTCCCTATTTTCAAACCAATGTTTTTGGGAAATAGCAGATCATTGTGAGACCCACATGCTCACACATTCAAAATTCTATGTAAGCCCACTCCAGTACACATCGTTTCCAGTTCAATGTGAGTTTTCAAATGCTTACAATCTTCAAAGAGCTTTGTAGTGGTTTATATGGTTTTGGTAAATTACACCATTTGATGTTGACTTTTCACGGGATTTTAGACTATACCTAGCTCATTTCCATCTAGCCAACTTGCTTTCAGCATATCTTGGGCATGCAGAAGCCTTGTTCTATTACATCATTATCATAGACAATAGAAATGATAAATTATTCATGTATAAAAATTTTAGCCCTGTTTGTTTCTGAAACTATATATTTTTACACATAGTTTCCATTTATATAAAAATTTAATAGTTTATACTCTATCTGCCATCTTTATGCAAAATAGTTTTAACATGATATTTGAGAAATGCAATAATCGACACTACAATTCTATTATGCTGATAATTTCATATAACAATTTAAGAGGAGCCTGATTCAATTCTGCCTATTCTCTAAAGCTCATTGATTATGCCCATGTCCACTACTTTCTACTTATAACGATTGAAGAGATGTTGATCTAGATCCTAGGTGGTCTGAGGGACAAACCAATCTTACGGAAAGACGGATTTAAAAATAATGCACCAGCAAACAAAAACATAAGTAATTTAATACACAAATTGAAAATAGAGCAGAAGGCTTTTAGCAATTATCTGTTGCTTCTATTCAAACAAGAATGAATATTGTACAATTGGATGTTACAAATAGCAAGGCTAGGACTGAGAATTCACATGACCAAAAGGGGGTAAACACATCAAATTGGTTTGACTAGACTATTCAATTATCCAATCCCTAATATGAAGGATCAAATGTCTATGTGTACAATATGTTTACAAAACATGATGACATGATGAAACAATTCATGTCCTGAACCACATAACCTTATAACTATTTGGCGATTAAGTTCCTTGATGGTTGGCATTGCAATCCCATGTCTCCAAATGAAGCCTTGTGTGGACGCCATGTCTAAGGACTGTTAACTGTGTGATGATTGTTAGGTGGTGTGCAAAGGTGCATTGAGTAATGCTCAGTGGTGTTGGATGACAATAACTTGCCTGTAGGGCACACATGATGTTGAAGCTTGTGTGTTTGCACATAGTGCTACTAAGCGTTGCACATTGACACAAGATGCTATTAAGGTTTGCACAAGGTTCTCTAAGTCTTGCATGGCTACACTGTAATCAGCGGCGAAGTAGGGCAATCTGAGCACATATGTTATATAAGGCATGTTATATATGTGTGTATCTAATGGAGTAAACATCAAAAAGAAAGGCCTTTAAGTCATCATTGCATTCAATCAGTCCACCTCCTCTGCTTTCTTCAACCAGGCCTTTTGTATATTCTGGTCAGTGTCCATCAGTTCAGCATATTTAATAAAAAAATCATCATTGCAACTTTTTCCTTCTGGTATATGGTCATCTTTCTTCACATCCAAACTTTTCAATTGCTGATTTTCTGATAGCAAATATCCTACCCTCTTGCAAAATATGAAAATATCTATGGTATTCTTGTGTCTCCACTCACATTGTATGTTCTTGAGCTACATAAAGGCAATGTTTATTTCTGATTTCATATGCTTTATGTAATACAAGTGATGTTTTTATCCTTAACCTCTAAACTAATTTAGATCTTCCATATCCAAACCCCAATGAAATATGAGAAGCCTGCTCCTTCTCAGATCATGGAATTTCTAACACTGTCTATCAAAAGGTTGATTTTCTTTCCCTTTCAGCTCTATCTGTTTAATTGTGAATCAGCTCCTTATTCATCTGAAATTATTCTTCACTAGTGAACTGGGTTTCACTCTCTCCATCTATACTGGTTCTTTTATTTCTATAATTGTCTTGTGATCCCAGTATCCTCTCACATTTCCAGAGTCATCTCTGCTATGATGCTATCCTTTTAGATTTATCATCCCATCATCAACTGATTCAAAAATTATTTGCCTCTCACCGTGACAAACTTACCATTTGTACCACCTGGTACTTCTAAAGACTTACACGGTTACACCTGTAGTTGTAAGTCAGAGATTGATCCATAGGATAGAATTCCACTTGTTTCATTGTAATACTTCATACTATATTGTTTAGTTTCTTTATGTGTAGGTATGTATTCTATCTGTTAAACATGTGACCCTATTTGCATTTAGATGATGGCTTGCAAGATGTTTACACATACGGCAGGCTACAAGATGCTACTGGTTTGTGGATTGTGGTAACACACATCATGAGAATGGAGTTCCACACTTTGCTCTTCCTCTCTTAGGGATAAGATGATTCTAGAGATCATGTATTCAGAAAATCATTGCCCTATGTCAACATATGAGCCAGAATGTTGAAAAAATATCAATAAAGGGAATCCCAACATATGGGTATCTCTCAAGTTAACAGTAAGCTATAGCATCAAAAGAAGCTATGACAGTGCAAAACCCAATGGATGATCACCTGTAAACTGGATGAGGCGAGTCCTAAGTGAAATTCAAATTATACAAAACAAATACCAATCTCCCATGGCACCACTCAAGTCAAAAGAAGCCCCTCATGGAGTTTGTAACAATGAAAAGATAAAAAGAAAGAAGAAAAAAAAAATCAAAATAAGAACACGTAAAGTTTAGCTCTAAAGAAGAAAACAAAGCTGATCTAGACAATAAAATATAGACAAAAATTTTAGACAAACCCCATTTTTTATCATCATTCTTTGTTACTCATTAACACAATAACTGAAAAACTAATGTCTATACTCCATGACTGCAATCTACAGATGCTTCAAAGCTAGCATGAATGATAAATATTTTGCTCATGATCTATTATGCTGGTTAAGAATTTATCCTCTTTTGCCTGATTTACCTTTTGTTGCTTATCTCGTTTTTCCTTTGATACCCCTGCCTGCCTGGCTTTGCAGAGTCTGAAACAAGGAAAAAAATTGAAAAACCTCATTAGTAAAAGAATTAATGGCTGTAGGATACAAGCTCTGCACTGAATAAGTTCAGAACATGTCATTAATCAAAATCATTACCAACCAGAACAGGATCAATTTGCCAATTGAGTAAGTGTTAACAAGACTTCCAAAGGAATGTTAGAGCAACATTAACTGGTGTTATTTCATAAATGATAGAAAAAGCTTCCCAATGGAATGTTAGAGTAAAATTAACTGGTGTTATTTCACAAATGATAGCAAAAGCTGATATTGACATACACAATAACAAGACATTATTTTCAGTCCCTAAATATTTCTCTTCACAGAACTGAGAAATCAAATAGCAGTTTAATATACAACCAATACATTTTTTCAGTGGCATGTTGTGGTCCCTTCCCCCATTACTGAGGAAAGTAAGCCACTGTTTCAAGTAAAATATACTAGCCTTAGTGCCTAGACAATCAAACATCCGACTTGTAATCACAACAACCAAATTGCATGAGCAGAGCACCATCAAATGGAGCAAGAAAGAAATCAACATGTCCTACATGGCACATGCTGAGTCGCCTATCCTATACTTGGACCAATGACCTAAATTGTGAAGCAAATCATGGCAGCTATGATTGGAAGAGAATCATTTCTCTTTTCATTCAGAAGTAATTTTTCTTTCCCAGGCCCAGCATATAATTTTCCACAATACTACACTCTCCAAGTGTGCTTGTTATTCTTCTTCAACAGCAAGGAAGAAAAGAAAAAAAACTGACAAGAAGGGAAAAGTAAGTGTTAAATGACCCCCCTAACTCAATCTCAAACACTTCAAGATCCATTATCCAACCTTCTCCTCCCATCATTTGTTAGAAGATGAGGGAAGGGGGAGTGAGGGGCCAGGATAGAGGAGGCGACAAACACAAAAAATGAAACATATAGTGCGAATTCCGAACTGATACACAATGCAAGAGCATGGTGGAATGAGGTATGAATACTCTCAATAGGACTTGAACAATGTTGAAGTAACCAATAAATGCACGAACTGGAACAAGAAGAAAACAGGTAGAAACTAAAGGGTTGAAAATGCTTCCAAAGTTGTAAAAATATACAATGATGGTCACCAAGTAAACTATGGATTCTGGAGACACCAAAAGATCACTGACATGTGCAAGAAATGAAACAATATGTGTCATGAAACCAAAGAGAACTGGAAAAACTAAAGGAGCACAGTAAATTCAAGAGGGAAGGAGGAGATCACAAGTTGTTTATACTGTAAAAACGGTCACTGTTTCCAGGATGCTGCAAAAGCTGAAGAATTGAGAAAATAGAAAATAAAACAGTGAAAGAAGTTTTGAAGAAGATGAAATCAGCAAATAATTGGATAAAGAAAGACAAGAGTTGGCTTTAATCATACAACCTATGTTTGAGTGGTTTCAATGAGTTGTGAACTCTTTGCCCATTGGGGTGCAGGATCAGCTGCTTTCTTTCCTTGCCTAAAAAAGGATAGAATTCTCTTGTTAAGAATTATGCTCAGATGATTAATTATTTAATGATGCAACTTTCTATTTCTTGGAAGTTTATATGAAGCACTTTTTTCACTTTAAAAAATAGCAATAGGAAATAAGAGGAGATTGGACGATACCTTTACAAGTACAAAGGAAAGAATGGGAACAGGTGCAAGTTAGAATGTAATCAAATAGAGGTGGAACAGAAAAAGAGAAATAAGTCCATGTAATGAGAAATACAAGCTTGAAAACAAATGAAAAATGTGATAATCAGTCATACAAGCTAAGGAGAGTGTGATCATGAAAAGCTAAGTTAAGGTTCAGGTTCGAGTACAGAACCGCACGTGGGTACGGGCAAAAATTTTTTTAGGGTTTGGGTACATATGGGTAGTGTGTGTTATATTATATATATATATATATTAATAATTTAACATATTATAAATCTATATATATGTATTATATATACAAAAAAATAAGAGAAATATAGAGAATTGTAAAACTAAATCATTTCATAGTATGATACTTGATCATTGATCAATGCCAAATGCCAAAGATAAATATTAAATGCCAATTGATAGTTGAAAAATATTCAAATAAAATTACTGAATTACAAAATGTAGTTCATGAAACATTGAAACATGATTCAATGTTCATTGTTCATGTGCTCATCAATCATCAAAAGGATTGTCAGAATCATCATGACTTGGATTTTGAGTGGTTTCAACTTCAAAATCATCATCATTTGAACCCAAAGCGGATCCAACACCATGTGATATGTCATCAATATCACCCACATCATCCATAGTGGCTCTAGCAAGATCCTGAATGGTTGCATCCAAGTCAGTAGACTCGGGTGCTACATCCCAAAGCCTCGCTGCCCCCTGCCTGTATTGAGGATCCTTACGTGACAGAAGACGCAAATTGGAATGAATATACACTAAGTCTTCAGCTCTTTTTGCAGCCAACCGGTTACGCTTCACTGAGTGGATAAAGGAGTATGTACTCCAATTCCGTTCAGCGGCAGAAGAGCTTGCAACCTGGAGAGAAAACCAACAAAATTAAAAATAAAATAAAAAAATGCAAGATAAATTCAAGAATGTTAAGTGTTAAATTTTACAATACAAGTGGCAAAAAAAAAAAACTTACTTGTGAGAGGATCTTGATTGCAAGAGGTTGGAGGTACATATAATCTTGACCATGGAGGTACCACCATGTAAGACCATCCATTTTGTATTGGTCTCTAGCAACAAAAGCATTATGATTTTTTGATTTTCCTGTGACAAACATTCCAAATTCTCTCATGACACTTGCATGCACTTCTGGATCACTGAACATTCTACTAAATGTCGTCTTATACCCATTAGCAACTTCAGCATCTCTATATGGCGGTATTCTCCCTGGGATAGAAAGCACTTCAGTGGTATAGTACCTCGGAGATAGGGCATATGCAAGGAGGTGCAATGGAGTTGTCATCTTGTTCCACCGATGAAGAACAATTGCTTCCACCCTTTTGTACAAGGTGTCTTCAGGATCATTCTCTTTTTTTTGTATTTCTATTTTTATTTTTTCCAACATTGTGTCCATGCTATCATAGACATCCCCCAAGCATGGTTCATCTGTATCAGCAAACCGAAGCATAGACATGATAGGTTCGGTGAATTCCAATACATAATTCACACGATCCCACCAATCATCATTCAAGATCAATGCCTTGACTTTTTGGGCCCTCTCTGAATTTGATTGCTTCCATATACTCCATTGGTTGCTAATAACCATTTGACTCAATGCATCTTTCACCTTCACAAGTCGTCTCAGAACAATTGTGTGAGATGCAAACCGGGTCTCGGCAACCTAAGAACATGTTAATAGTAAGTTAATAACACATTTAAAATATGTAAATAATGCAAAAAATTATTTTATTCAATTATGTAAAACATGACATAAATGATAAATGAAACTAAATAAATTAAATTTTAAAATTTACCTCAACAATTCCAATGTTGAAAAAGTTCTGAAAATTGCTTGTGACATATGGTGGTTTGTCACAAACATCTGGATCTCCTCAGACTCCTGGTATATTTCTTTCACCCACTCTATTTGGGTGCCAATTGCTTGCATCACCAAATTGAGGGAGTGTACAGTGCACGGTGTCCAAAAGATGTGCTCATATCTGGCCTCTACCAAAGCACCTGCAGCCCTGCAAACTTTTGCATTGTCCGTAACTACTTGGACAACATTTTCACTACCCACCATCTCTATGGAGTCAATGAGAATCCTGGAAATGAACACTGCATCTTTCACTTCCCCTTCACAGTCAACCGCCCTCAAAAACATTGCCCCCTTGGGGGACACTACAATAACATTAATCAATGGACGGTTTTTGCAATCTTTCCATCCATCGGAAACAATAGATACACCTGTTTCAACCCAAGAATCTCTAATTGGTTTTAGTTGGACCTCTACATATTTCTTCTCTTTTTGCAATAAGGTGGTACGCACCTTTTCATACCCAGGACTTGTGAAATCAGGAGGTGCACTATTTATTGCTGACACCATGTCCTTCCAATATGGTGATCTCACCAAGTTGAATGGAAGACCATTGGCATAGAGGCAACGTGCAATTTTTTCTTCAGCAATATCTCTTGCCTCCATTTTAAATGCTTTCTCTAATGGACCTCTCTTGCGGGTGGTGGTTTCTAGTTCTTCATCTTCTTCTTCCGTAGAGGGTATAGACAAGAAGGGATGTCTAGAGGGCCTAACTATCTGATGAGTGGGTAATGTTGTTTTTTTCTTTCCGGAACTATAACTAGTTTGTTTTCCTCTTGCAACCAATTGTCAGCATCTTCTTGTTCTTTTATAAATGCTGCTATTTGTACAGCAGAAAACCCCTTCTTATCTGGGCCCACACACATATTAATCCCTTTACCACCAGGGCCCATAAAATGAAGTTTCACTCGGTAGTAGGAGCTATTATATTGTACATTGCAAAAATTACACTTCCAAACAAACCCCCACCTCCAGGAATTTGTGAAATTCGTGTGGTATGTCTCCATAAAGGAGATCCTTTATCAATTTTGAACTTTTGGCTTCCATCCCCACCCACTGAACTTTGACTACTGGCCATTGTTGCAATCTCTAAAAAAAATGAAAAAAAAAAATATATTTGAAAAACTTATTCACAAACTTGAAAAAATTCATCAAAAACTAAGAAACTTAAAAAAATTCATCAAAAGATTGAAGAATAGGGTTTAAATGCATACCTTGAACACTTAAATCTCCTTTGTAGAAGCTTTTTGCCACTCCACAATCGATCTCCTTCAAATGCAATCACCTCCCTTTGAAATGCTAAGATGGACAAAAAAAATGGAGAAAGCAAAATGAGAGGTAAAAATGAAATGTTTTAGTGTTGAAAGGCCTCATATTGGGTCGTTTTAGGGTTTAGAGGCAAAATAGAAATTAAAAAATTGTTTTTTTTTCACTTTTGGGCCCACTTTTTAAGTGCTGGGCCGTGGGTTCTCAAGGGGTTCGCCTGTAAGCGGCCGGTACCCCTGTCCTGCACCTATGGGCAAGGCACGCTACCGGGTAGATGTTGTGACCTTTTCACACATCGCCCCATCACCGGGATGGTGGACCCCAGTTGCTGCTAGTTTTTAGGGTTCTGTCTCCTTGCAACGGTTACGAGAGATCACTTTGCTAAGAGTTTCAAGTCAGTTTGCCGAGAATTGCCCGAGCCGGTCAATAATTCATGCTTGAATCAGTGCGTAGACGTCATGAAAGCGCTCAGAAGGCCCAAGAGACGAAGATCGACTGTGAATTCGGCCAATTCTGAGACTTCCTATTTTTTAGGAAAAGTTGCTTTTTCGATTTTTCATTTTTGGCATTTTTGGACCAAACAACGTTCCCTATTTTTTAGGGTTTGCTTTTTCTATTTTTAGAAAGTTTCTATTTTTGGAAAGTTTCTATTTTTAGAAGGGTCCCGAGTTCTGAAAACGCACTCAGAAGTTCGAAAAACTCAATAGAACTCTCAGAAAATCGAAATGAAAATTTGAAATTTTTCGAAAAATCTGAAAAAAACTGAGTAAAAAGCATGAAAATCAGACTGAAAACGTTCAAAAATCTGGAAAAACTAGTCAAAACCAGTTCAAAATCAACCAGATCTGAGGTTGAAATCATAAAAATCGGCTCTAAAATGGTGAAGTTTGTGAGAAATCTGTTCAAATCTGGAGAATTCGCCATGGAAGAATGAAGAAGGAAGGTGTAAGAAAGGTCTGGAAGGTCATGGAACTCGCCCAGCAGCTAAGAGGGATATCCAAAGAAGTCATGAAGTCCGCCCAGCACCTGGGAGGCATATCCCTGCATATTGAAGACATATCCTTGGACCTTGCAAAGTCCGCCCAAGACCATCCTTGATCCCTTTGAAGTCCGCCATGCATCTTGGAGACCCATCCTTGCATCCTCCAAAGTCCGCCATCCTTGTCCAAGCATCATCTAAAGTCCGCCATCCACTAAAATGCACATCCTAAAAACCTTTAAAGTCCGCCATCTTCATCCTAGACCCCTTGGAAGTCCGCCATCCACTAAGAGGTTCGTCCTAAGAGGTCTCAAAGTCCGCCATCTGCCAAGAGGGACGTCCAAAAGAGTCATAAAGTCCGCCCTTGATGTGCTAAAGACCTTCAAAGTCCGCCTTAAGCTTGAAGACTCGTCCAAAGTGCTTGTGAAGTCCGCCCTTGAAAGGTGGGACTTGGCTGAAAGCTATTGAAAGTCCGCCTAGGCATGTAAAGTGAAGGAGAATCAAAATTCTACTAAGTGTTGATGCCTACCAAGAAGGAAATTTTGAAATTTGCTAAGTATGAAGGGTGGAGAATCATTTCCAAAAGGGATAAAGTGATGAGAACAAGTGCTAAAGTGTTAAGGAAATCCGCCCTAGAAAAGAGGGACGTCCAAGATGTTCATCCTAAAGACTTACAAAGTTCGCCATATACTTGGAGGAGGTTAGCAAGGTACCAAAGAAGTTCATGATGCCCGTCTAAAATGTCAAGGAGGTCCGCCTAAGATGATAAGATGATGATTTTTGGCTAAGTATCAATGCCAAGTCCAAGAAAAAGTTCGAAAATTTGCCTAAGTGAAGAGGCTAAGGGATGAAAAATGAAGACGTTGGCTAGGAAGTATGACGCTTTCGAGAGGACAAATGCCAAGTTTGAAAGGACATGTGCTAAAGAAGATCAAGAATATGGCAAAGAATAAAACGGAATGTGCCTAACACGATGAGGAAAAGAGGTAAAATTTGCCTAAGTATGGAGAAAATGCGAAGAAATTGTCAACTTTGACCCAAGAAAAATGCGCAAGGCAAAGAGAAAGGAAGGATCGTCCTTGGCCAGAAGGAGGAAGAATATGTCAGACATCAAGGAAATTCGCCCAACGAAGACATTCGGACAAGGATTTTGCCTAGAAAAATTCGACTGAGCAAGGAAATATTTGACTTTGGCAGAACAAAATAAGCTTAAAATCTCGCCTCGGCAAAGAAAAATAGGGATCTGGCAATTAAATTTTCGACGGAATGGCTTAAGATTTGGTTTGGCTAGACGAAATTAAGGACAAAATTGGAAAATAAACTCTCAGCCAAGAAAAAATGGAGGAAAATCGAGATAGCCATGGGTCCAAGACGAACGGGTTGGATTTAATTAAAATATTTTTAATATTTTAATAATTAATTTTCAACTATTTGGAAATTTGAAATGCCTTGGACAAAATCAAAATTGCCAAACACGAATCAGACGAAAGTAAAGCACGCCAGGCGGAGATGAAATCCGACAAGAAGAAAATTAAATTCACCATGAATTTAATTAAATTATTTAATGTTTTATTTAAAAAGTTGAAAAATCAAAAAAATAAACATTAAGTAAAAAAAATCGAATTTTTGAAGATCAGTAAGATTTGTCCGGATAAGTTCGAGACTGATCCTTGTCGGAAGATAAAAGGAAAGTTGCCTGTTTGGATAAATGAAAACAAATCGAGATCGAGAAAGAATATGGTAGTTGCTAAATCAAATTCAATCCTTCAGCATTATAATGAGTTTCAGCAACTCATTTTTCCACACACGGCTGAAGAGAAATTTAATCTTTCTCGAAATTGTCAGGCAATTAATTCGTCAATAAGCAAAGTCGAATTTTCCAGAGAGAGAAGCAGTGTTATGCTGAGGAATTTTTCGCGGGAAAAGAAAAAGAGAATTATTCAAAGCTGAATTCTTCTTGAAGAGGGGCGCACTTTTCAAAAAAATCAGATTTTTTAAATCTGATTTGCATTTAACGTTCCTTCACTGAGGTTTGGTGATTGGTCAATCAAATTTGCTATCTTTTCATGTACTGTCATCTTGATGAAGCTCTGGCAAAATTTTCAATTCCATTCAAGTCACTTTCAGCTTGCTTTTTCGCAGCAAATTAATTATTTAACCAGCTGAAAGTCAATTTTCGAATCCATGGCACGAGGTTTAAATTATTTTAAAGGTCTTTATATTAATGTTACTTTTATGACTGCAGGTTGACGGACACGGCAAGCGGATTATCCAGGAAGCTGAAAATGAAGTTTGCCAGCAAGGGTGCCCAGAAAGAGACCAAAGTCATCTCAAAGTGGAAGAATGTCGTGGATACTGACCTCGGACATGTGGATTTTGACGAATTCAAGAGAAGAGTATACGGTCAGAAGGGACTTCCCACAGCAATAGCCAGACGAATGGTCAGAAACGGGATATTCCAAGCAGCTGGATTCCCTCCGGCAATGGATTGTGCAGAGTTAATGGTAGAATGTGCTCGCCATTATGATGCCCAGAAAAGACAGATCATCGCCCCTGACGGAAGAGTCTTGGCACACTTGAACGAAGTTGCAATTCAGGAGACCTTCGGCATTCCAGAGCATTCAAGAACGGTCCATAAGACCAAAGAAGAAGCCAAAATGCTATATGACAGCAAGTCAGATTTGTGCGCCACAACAGTCAACAAGGTTTGGATGGACAAGCCAAAGCCGTCAATCAAGAAGTTGCCTAAGAGACCTCGCCGCACGGATTTCAAGGAGGATTTTGGAGATATTGTACTGATGCTTAACAGAATTGCTGGCAACCCACAGGGCGCCTTCTTTGAGAGCTGGATGTACTATTTCATCGACGAGATCACCTCTGGAGTCAAAATGTTCAATTGGTCACGGATGATAAGTGACAACCTCCATGAGCAACTGATCAACCTTGAAGAGAGCAAGTCTTTTCACATGAGTTCATATGTGATATACCTATTGGCCAGATCATACAAGTATCCAGGATTGATCTGCAAAGGCAAAATTGGCAACGGGGAGAACGAGCTTAGGCCTTACGACTGCTATCCTCAGCTCCAATTGAAGGAGAAGACTCACTTCAGGAGGGTGCATGATGCATTCTTAATGCATATCACCAGAAAGCTTCAAGGAGGAGTACATCAAAGGCTGAGCCATGAAGCAAAAAGTCTTATCAGCAAATATGGGTCTTGGTTCATCCAGTTCCCTAAATTCACATATATCAGGATCCAGGGATTTACTGGAAATCCCCATAAATTGCCTATCTATCCGACTAATCGGATGATATTGCTCGAGGTTTTAAGACAATTAGAAGAGTACCAGAATATTCAGAGGCCGACCAAGAAGGCGTCCGTCACATTCCCATTCTTCATTGGGAACATGCTAGAGTACTGTCCATCAGCACAGGCCGCTGAAAGTGCAAGACTAGAGATCCAATGGTACCCTTTCACGGCATACAAGTCCAGGGTCAATTATGACCCACATCATAATATCCGGACAGTGGAAGGGAGAAAATATAAGCACAGGATGGAACTGGAAGATTATTGGGCAAATGCTGCCGATGAATATGAGGTCAGACGGAAAATGTGGTCCAGAATGTCCTTGGATCTCATGAGAACGATTGAGTTCTGTCGAGTGCCTGATCAGCTTCAAGATGATGCAAACCACGTCCAGCCTCGCTTTGAGGAAAGCCGACCTCTCCCTCCAGTGAAATGGTCAGAGCCAGAGCACGCAGACCTAGCCACCCTAATGAGGCCAGTAACGAAATATTCTCAGTGGTGGGTTGATTATCATGTTCAGGAATTGAGACAGAAAGGAATCACGCTCACATATGATCTGTTGAGCGAATCAGAATCATATTCCTCTAATGCTGGTGCATCCCATCAGGACTTGGTCGGGATTGGAGAGAAAAGAAAAGAAATAATGCCAAGTGCAGAGCCTGTTTCCAAGAGGCATAAAGGAGAACCTTCTCGGTCAGCAGCATCCAGGAACATTGACCAGTTTGTGGCTACTATTGACGACTCCTTGGTTGAAATGCTCGAACCTCTTGCAGCTCAGGAAGTAAACGATGAACCTGTCCAACTAGATGATGAAGAGCCTGCGTCACCAACAGGCACAAAAATTTTAGGTTCAGACAATGACATGGAAGTCTGGGATAATGACTTGGAGGAAGGAATGATTTCCGCCCTCAGAGGGATAGTGGATGTTCCAAACGAGGACGAGGTTCAAGTAGAGGATGGCATTGAACAATCAACCATTCCAGACTGGCTGTTGGAAAGGATGAAGATCCAGGTGCCTGCTGAGGCTCAACAAGAAGAAGAAGATGATACTGCCGATTTCTTGGCAAGATTAGAACAGGTCGCAGTCAAGAAGCCCGCCAAGAAGTTCTCCACCATTCGGAGGAACGAGG
>VDFB02066110.1:0-11364 GCA_007258455.2 Sequoia sempervirens
AATTTCTTAAGGGGTCCTAATATGACATTTCTTAAGGGGATCAAACAAGTTCTCAAAATTTAGTGAATAGAGCTCAAACTCATCTTTGTTTATTTTGTACATTGCAATTAGGTCACTAGCATATATCTATGTGTCCCTTTGAACATGTATGAACTATTAATTTTTCATTCTATCTTTAGTATTCTTTGAAAACAATGAATATGATTATGAATTAATGTTAACTTGTTAAACTTATAATTTCTTCTTAACTACTTTGTCCCACTATAGAGAACTTGTGTCTCTTATCATGAAATTTGAAAATTTAGATAAATCAATTTATGTCATCGGAATTTTAAATTAAATTCTATGTCATACTTGATTAATTTACATGTATTCTTGTTCGATATACCTTAGCTCTATAGATATACTCTTGTTGGGAAACAACCACACCTATGAGTAAACTTCCCCTCACCCCAAAAGATAAAGCTCTAGACCCATAAAAACTTAGAAGAATAAATTACTTATTGATGAATTAGTTAATTAATGATAGGGTTGATATTTATGAGCTCCATTGAGCACCCTTGTCTAGAACAATAATCCCAATATATAAATAGAATCTAGTATAATTTTTACTTGAATTAAACTACATGGTTTTCATCATTTACCCATTTTGAAACTCATTCTTGAGTTGTCCATAACCTAAATTAGCTTGGGGACCTTTCCTTCTCTTTTTCCACCTTTATATATGTAATAGAAGGCACTCTAAACAACCCCTAACCTCTTATTTTAATACCCAATTTGACAAATCAAAGTTATATATCTACATGTGTCTTATTTTTCATTATTTAGTACTTTACATTAATCTTAAGTCTTTACCTTGATGGTGATTTATTTAAATAAATCTTAATTCTTTACCTTAATCCATGTGGTTTTATTTATTTTTAAATAAATCAATTAATTTATAGATCATCAAATTTGGCTATAGTTTAATTATCAAGTGATATCTAGCTAAAAATAAGTTTATGGGGCCTTCTTTTAGGGGATTCACTTAATAAACCAATCACATAGTGCATTCATTTGAATAGGGTTCTAATAAAACCCCCTAATTTCATTTCTACCCTTCATATTAACAACCACACACTGGACTCAATTTAATGTGTGTACATGCCATGGATTTTTTAATGTTATAAATCAAATGGTCTTTAAATGAAATGTATTTTGAATTTGTGCACATTCAATGTGATTTTTAAATAACTTTCAAATTGTGTGCATTATTTAATTAGTTTGTTGATATATATTTTTTTATTGTTTAGCATGTAGTTGCCATTTAATTGCTCTCATGGATCTAGAATTTAATTTAGAGGATTTTATGCTTGATCCACAAATTCATCCAGATGATCCACCACTAGAACAAAACCCCACACCTCTAGACTCTCCACCACGTAACCCCCCACCCCCCCTGTAGTAGATGAGGATCAATTAAGAGAGAGCATCTGAGAAAACCTTAGTGTGATTCAAGCAAATATAGATTTGATAAAAAATGAGCCTAGAATCCCTCCCCATCTTGCACAGTTTGCATCTACGATGCAAACTATTGTTGATTATGTTTGATCCATTGATGCGGACCTAGATTAGGTTCCATCAATGGAGAGAAGAGAGGAGACAATTCTATGCAGATGGATTATCCTACAAAGAAATCAATGACCTTAAAATTACCAAATAGGCCATGTGCCAATATTTTATTAACCCCCAAACAAACCAACCAATTCCTCCAACCAAAAAATGAATTTCAATTTATGGTATAGGCACCCGCAGATAGCTGCACATTTTTGGGATAGATGGTGGATGGTGTTTGATAATCCACCACATGGGAACTGTGAGGTGCCCCTATACTTTTTGAGAAAGTTATGGGCTGAGTTTGAGTTGGGTAGAAAACCCAACTATTTTGATATGAGGTCATTTCAAGGAGTTGGGTGTGGCATGCCCCAACATAGACTAGGAGAACGTTTTGATCCTCAGCGACGTGCTCCAATTGCTCCTATTGTTCCTCCTCCTTCTCCTAGTGTTCCTGCTACACTTCAACAGCATACCATGTTATCGACATTAGGAGCATTGAGTTCACTTTCAGGATATCTCACTCATCAGACTGCACATGCAACGACTAAAGTGGCCAATAAAGAGCATGGAGGCTCGGGCTATAGGGATACTCAAGCATCCACTTTAGGTGACCCAAATGCATCTAGGATAGAGTCATACATGAATTTACTATATGAGGATCATCCTACATAGGTATGTTCATCTTTTGAACTTAAATTTAATTCAAGTTTGAAATGTGAAAAATTCACATAAATAATAACATCAAATTATATATATAATATAATATTAATTCAATAAGTGTTTGGTGTAGACGCATGATCACACGATGCCTATCTACCTCTAGTTTTATTTTGAAAATGTTATTATCATATTTGTGTTTATTTATATTAGTTGACTTTAATACATGATGATTATATGCACTCATGTATGTATAGATATAAATTATCTAATTTTCAAGTAATACATGCACTATATAGAATCAATTTTCATATATATAATTTATCACATGGTTAGGTGAAAAATTAAAACATTCCTTAAATAGTTTAGATAATATGTACATAATAAATTAAGGATGGGTAATTTTAACTATTTTCCAATTCTAGCAAATATTTGAATCACTAAACAAAAACTTGTCTCCTTGTATGTATAAAATGTATAATCTATACAATTGAACAATTATATACAATGTGGTAAATACAAGACATGAAATGTATAATCTATAAAATTGGAACAAGATATTTAAAAAGTGACTAATAAGCTCATTGAAGTTCATACATCGAACAAACATATATAATGTATATTGATGTTTAATACAACTATATAACATGATGAAACATATATGTGCATGTAGATACAATTAAAGCTTATCAACTTTTACATGAAGACCAAAAATTGATATTTACATAGTCTCTTGATAACATAATTTTTTCAGTGACAATCACATGGTAGACCGACTTGATGAGAACCTACAAAAATAATTAATGTAAGTAAACTAAATATAATTTTTATGAGTCATTTAAGTAAAAAATTCATGCGAGAAAAGAATAATATATAGTAAATTTCATTCAAATTCAAATGATGTTTTCCATAGGATGGATTAAGGGGACCTAAGAGGATATATAGCTTAAGGGGGGTCTTAAGAGAATGCCTTAAGTGGAGGTAAGAGGATGGCAAGTTAAGAGGATGCATGTCATGAACCCTAGGGGCTTAACGGGTCCTAAGAGGATTGCTTAAGGGGAATTATGAGAGTGACTTAAGGGATGCAAGATTGTGGATTAAGGGTATGTAAGAGGCTATGACTTAAGGGTCCTTTAAGAGGATGGCTTAAGGGGATGCAAGAGGGTTGATTAAGGGGAGTTGATAGAATGAAGAGATGTAAGAGGGTGGATTAAGGGGAGTTGATAGAATGAAGGGATGTAAGAGGGTGGAGTAAGGGGAGTTGATAGAATGACTTAAATGGATGTAAAAGAGTGGATTAAGGGGATGCAAGAGGGTGGATTAAGGGGAGTTGATAGAATGACTAAGGGATGTGATCCAGATAGATCTAGACTAGATTGCGCTTTAAATGCTTAAACTTTTACAATGCTTTTGCTAATGATTATTTCCAAGTTAATTAAACAAATTAACTTAAGGAAATAAATAACATAAAGAACGTAATAACAAGGTGATTATATCAGAAATGAAGGAAATGAGAAACAGAAAGAGAGAGAAGAAGAGAAGTGCAAACAATGTTGATAACGGAGTTCGTCACAGAATGTGACTACGTCTCCGGGTCCACTCCAATAGAGAGACCGATCCGATTAACTCCAAAATCGATTACAATGGCACCACCATTCTTCAAGCAATTCGGCAGCGTAACGATGCTTTGATATGCAAGAATGATTTGAAAACTCTTCAACAAGACTCCTCTTCTGTCACTTCAGCATCAGGACTTCATCACCTGGAAAAAAACTTGATTCTTACTCTCACCTCAATCCCCCTTTTATACATAAAATTTGCTCAAATTGGTTACTAACCAATTGATTTGCAAAATATTCCAAATCCCCCTAAAAACAACTAAATCTCCCAAATTTTACATAATAATATTTAAAAATCTCCCTAAAATAATATAATAATCCCCCTTATCAAGAATAAATCTCCTATAATATTTATTTTAGCCCTTTCATTGATTCATTTCAGGCTTTTACAGTTGAGGTGGTTTATTTTTAAATCCTTAAAAGGATCTTTGTTTGTTTTATTTTCAAATTATAGGGGAGTTGGTTTTGTAGTTTTAGGCATTCGGTTTTAAACACATCGACAAAACGCACCGGGCTCACATGTATATTTAGAAGGTCCGCGTGGTGCAATGGTGGATACATTTTTGGTAGAGCGGCCGACGCGGGTTCAAACCGCTGGCCGTTCATTTTTAAACAAACAAATCCTCCGCCAACTCTCAACAAAACAAACCCAATCATACATATATTGAAGCCGAGATTCACGGGTGCAACGGCCCGAGCGCTGGTTGGTAGTGAGCAGGTCACGGGATCGAATCCCACCAACTTTTGTTTAATCAAACAGTCTGCACGCAAAAGTCAAGGACACGTGTCGGTATTCTACTCGCCAGAATAGCCACATCGACGCTGACGAGGACACTGATGGACTGCCACATGGATAAATACTATTCCCCAGATCTCGCTGACTCAGCCATCCACGACAAGTACGGATGCCACGTGTCTCACTGCTATTCGCCGGAATTGCTGACTAGGCCGTCGACGTGTCGCTGACTGTGCTGCCACGTTCGAGTACGGATGACACGTGTCATCATCCTATTGGTCCGTACATTGCTGACAAAGATGCCACGTGGCAAAATCCTCTGGTCTATTTCAGATTTGTACTGGGGGTAATGCTGACGCCATCTTTAGGACGCGACGCTGACGTCATCAATCGGGTATCTTCGCACTACAAGTCAACTCAAACTTTGACCGGGATAACTTTCGCTCCTGGCGTCTGATTTCGACGAAATGAACACCGTCAATCATCTCTCGACAAGTCACTTGACATCGCCACGACTTTGAAACAATCATTTTTTGCTTTCCTCGATGCCCTCGATTCCAGCTTGACCAAAGGTTTGACTGCCATAAACTCGCAACGGACTCTTTCGCCTCGCTCGAAGTTGGCAAGAACCAGATCGTACGAGCTCTTCTAATGGTACAGGACTTAGAGAAAAAAAATAAGACACTTCCAATTTCATTAATTAAAAAAATGTCCAATGGATCAGGATGCAAGAGGGTGGATTAAGGGGAGTTGATATAATGACTTAAAGGGATGTAAGAGAGTGGATTAAGGGGATGCAAGAGGGTGGATTAAGGGGAGTTGATAGAATGACTTGAAGGGATGCAAGAGGGTGGATTAAGGGGAGTTTATAGAATGACTTGAAGGGATGTAAGAGGGTGGATTAAGGGGAGTTGATAGAATGACTTGAAGGGATGTAAGAGGGTGGATTAAGGGGAGTTGATAGTATGACTTAAAGGGATGTAAGAGAGTGGATTAAGGGGATGCAAGAGGGTGGATTAAGGGGAGTTGATAGAATGAATTGAAGGAATGTAAGAGGTTGGATTAAGGGGAGTTGATAGAATGACTTAAAGGGATGTAAGATAGTGGATTAAGGGGATACAAGAGGGTGGATTAAGGGGAGTTGATAGAATGACTTAAAGGGGTGTAAGAGAGTGGATTAAGGGGATGCAAGAGGGTGGATTAAGGGGATTTGATAGAATTACTTGAAGGGATGTAAGAGGGTTTATTAAGGGGAGTTGATAGAATGACTTACAGGGATGTAAGATAGTGGATTAAGGGGATGCATGTCATGAACCTTACGATATGGCTTAATAGGCCCTAAGAGGATAGCTTAAGGGGAATTATGAGAGTGACTTAAGGGATGCAAGATTGTAGATTAAGGAGAGTTGAGAGAATGACTTTAAACACTAAACCCTAAACCATATGACCTAAATCCTAGGAGATGAACCCTAAACCCTTAAAACCCATATAGATTTGTTATTCTAAGCATCTCATGAACCCTAGAAACTATAAACCCTAAACCATATGACCTAGAGATTGTAAGATGAACCCTAAACCATTAACCCATATAAATTTGTTATTCTAAGCATCTCATGAACCTTATAAACCGTAAACCCTAAACCATATGACCTAGAGACTAGAAGATGAACCCTAAACCATTAACCCATATATATTTGTTATTCTAAGCATCTCATGAACAAAAAACCCTTAAAACCCATATAGATTTGTTATTATATGCATCTCATGAACCCTAGAAATCATAAAACCTAAACCATATGACCTAGAGATTAGGAGATGAACCCTAAACCATTAACCCATATAGATTTGTTATTCTAAGCATCTCATGAACCCTAGAGAGACTTAAGGGGATGTAAGTGGATGGATTAAAGGGTCCATCCTTCTTGTGATCTTGATCAAGGCAGGGGCACCTATTTATGCATGCTTTTGGACACCTCTTGGTATACATTCCCTTCACCCATACACTATTGTATTCCTTTTTCACATCCATCAAACTCCCTCATCCACCCATCCTATTCTCTACTAGTTATCTCCTTTCTAGTCGCTTATCATCCCTCCTACCTTATCACACATGACATATCTAGAATTGGGGCCTATATCTTCTTTTGTGACATAGTCCTTGGAGACCTCATTCATCTATATCCCCATCCTTATCATCATGTCCATCATAGCATCCCAATTCTTCTTTCACTATCCATCCATCCTAACATCTTTCCATATCCTTATCTTTATCTATCCATCCCCTCATCTTTATCCTCATCCCATCTCATAATCCCTTGTCATTGGTATCTCACTATAGGCTCCTCCATCATGCAACCCAATGCCTGGATCGAATCATCATCGTCGTCGTCATCATCGGGATGTATCCTTCCCTATTCTTTGGGTGTTTTTTCAAGATATATTCTTCCCTCATCAACAAACCTTTAATCAGGATGTATCCTTCCCTGTCCTCAATCATCTTTCCAATCGCCTATCACTTCTCATCACTCATCTCTCCATAATATCATCCTCCCAATTCATTTTGATTCTTTGGATAATCATCCCATCCTTGAGTTTCATGTAATTCCCATCATCAATCCTATCCAATCCAACAGGTCTATCTTGTCTCATCATATCAGTCCCATCTTTTTATCCCCTTCTCCTAGTCATCTCATCATCCCTTGTCCATCATTAGTTGAACTACATTACCCCTGCACTTTCACGTAGGCAAGGTTAATCATTTGATCTGCCCCCGGGGCTTTTTTCCATCCTATCTTGGTCATCCATCGATGTCTTCATTATCCTATTTCCGCCTTTATCCATGGTCAATCGCCCATCTTTTATCGAACTACGAAGGCTTTGCGCTTTCACGTAGGCAAGGATAATCTCTGATTAGCCCCCGAGCCCCTAGGTCTTTAGGGTGTGTTAGTCTTGTGTCTTGTGTCTCATGTCTTGTGTCGTGTCATCAAGCTATGCCCTTATCTAGCTGGTTCTTAACAAACAAGATCCATTTGTATCATGAAGTCCAATTAGTTTCAAACATCCTGTGCTATATCGATCTTTTCATTTAGTATCCATCATCGGTCTCAACAGGATGCATCCTTCCTAACAGACCTCATCAACCCCATCCATCCCCTTGATCCTATGGCAAAGGATTTTTGAACTTGATTGTGATCTTTTGATGCTTTTGGATTTTGTTTATCATTTGAGCTCCCTATCATCACTGGTCATGGTGGCCTTGATCCATCATATCATGGTGTGCTTTGACTAGTAAACATAGGGGCATGTCTTGATCTTTTTGCTTTGTTCTTGTCTTCTGGGTTGTCCCACGTAGTACCCACCAAGATCCACGAGGTCTTGTGTTATGCTGGGGCATCTTTTTGTGCTTGTGGTTATCCCAATACCTGGCCTGACCAAGGTCTTCGTGACTTTGGGGTGTTGGGATAGCCTTCTTGTTTGTTATGTTTGTTTTATGCATTAGACATGAATCGGCCTTGGTTCTCCATACCCTGGCACCTTGTAACTTATGCTATAGAAAAAAATAGTGCTCTAAAGATGGAAAATTGCATTTCATTTTCCATTCCATCGTTGTGCATGTATCCCCCATCCTTCTTATCGACAACCTCGACCCATCCATCCATCCATCCACCCTTCTAAACCCTGGAATAATACCACCGTTATTCCTGCGCATCTTTGTCCCCATCATTCTGACCCCATCTCACATCTCAATCCTATACCCCACCTTACAAATCATTTAATCATCTCGTCTTGTCCTCTAAAATTTTGTTTCCATCCACCATCGTCCTCATCCTCAAGATGTATCCTTCCCTATCCTTTGGTGTTGTTTCAGAATGTATCCTTCCCTCATCAACAACCCTTTTTATCAGGATGTATCCTTCCCTATCCTCGTGTTGTTTTGGGATGTATCCTTCCCTCATCAACAACACTTTCATCATCATCATCGGGATGTATCCTTCCCTATCATTTTGTGTTGTCTTGGGATATATCATCCCCTCAATGACAACACTCCATCCATCATCAACCCACTTTGGCTTGTGGCTTGACTAGGGTATCATCACCTTCGTCCTTACATCCATTTATGATTCCCAATCTCCTGTCACATTTTCATCCTTTCTTACCCATTACTTTGCATTATCTTCCTCATCTCCATTCTCATTGTCTCATCCATTTCGAGATCACACCCGTGTTCTCTTGAACTTGCATGTCCTCTCGAGTGGGCATCCTTCATCCCTAACCTTCATCATCACTCCCATCACCTTTCTTCCTAGTCATCCCTTTAATGACTGGGGCATCTTTTCCAATCTAACCATCTTCTTCTAGGTTCTATATTTTAATATTCTTTGAAATGATGCTACTTCATAACACCATCTCAAATTGGGGAAAAATGTAGACACCTAAATTTGGACACTTACATTGGTCCAAATTTATCCCTTTTCATCTAAACATCATTTTATTTGTGTTAATTAGGTAATATCACTATTATCTAATTAATGCCCTTAATTCTACCAAATCCCTAAGGTATTTAGTTAATAATTAAATACCTTATCTCTTTAATCCTCCTTTCATCAAATGAATTAAATAAATATTACGTTTATTTAATTCCTCACATGTCACATCCTTTTCTTAATTTTAATCAACATCTTAATCTCTTCATTAGAGATGTGCACATGCCTAATCCTTGATTAGGATGTGTCACATCCTCCAACTTTTGCAAGTTGGCCTCTAATCGTCCTTAACCACTAATTATCTTCTAATCACTGATCAATTAAGCCTACTCAGTACCTTGGTCAACTCTCCCCATCTCCCAAGGAATTTTTAATTCCTTTTTATTCATCCAAGGCTCCTCTCTTCCCCATGTGAATTTTTAATTCCCTTTTATTCCTCTAAGGAATTTTCTCTTCCCCATGCAAGTTCTAGAACCTTTGACTTATCACATCACATGTGCCAAAGTCTTCTAGAATCTTTGACCTGTCACATCAAGCCACATGTGGGTAAGTACTTACCTTTTTAAGCACCTTGTTTTATCCAAGGTACTTCTCACCTCTCTTTGGAAACATTGTCTTATCCATAAGATCTCCCAATCATTGTGAATTTTAAATTCACTTTTATTCCTCCAAGGAATCTTCTCTTCCCCATGTGATCATTGAGTGGTCACATCAAGGTACTTGGAAGTACCTCCATCACATGTCCTTCTTCCACCTCACTTACACCTCATCACATCCTTGGCCACTTCACATTCCACATGTCAAGATGTGATGGCTTGTGAGTCCTCAACTCACCATAGCCCTTCATCTTGGTCATGGTGGCTCAATCTTGACCATTGAATTCTCTAGAGAATTCAAATTCTTCTATAAATACCCCCTCTTTTCTCTCATTTAGGGACCTTATGCATTTGATACCAAACTCTTGCCATTTTTCCATTTGAAACAACACTTAGCCATTTGCACCCTTATGCTATCAATTTGATTACTCAATTTTCAAACATTATCTTAGACATTTAGTCAAGCCACTTAGTCACTAGCATTAGCATTTATCACATTGTTCATCTTGCATCTATCCATTTCCATAGCCATCCAAGGAGCATACAAGCATTCAAACATCAAGGGCCAACAAAGGGATTCAACAACATAAAGGTATAATCATTTGAAATCTTTACTTTGTTATCTTTCTTTGTGTTACCATTCCTTAGGCTAATCTTTGAAGTGTTCCTTGTGTTTTTCTTTATTGCATTTTAGTTATTTTGCACCTTTACGATAGGGTAAACATTAAGGCTTCACAACATCATTTCTAGAAAATATAGCCAAATATGATCTTACCTCATTTGGAACCTGATTAGGGTATCGAAGGATACCACAAAAATTTAATTTTTTGTATCTATCCATTTGTAGGTGCATTCTACCTGGAACATTTTTTATTCTTGGGTTTTGTTGGGCATTCTAATTTGCATGGGGGTGATCCCACAAAGCTAGTTTACAATTTTTGGGAGATTCTGATTTTTGTTGAAATTGCATATTTTTAGAAAATATAATGATTTAAGCCTTAAAAAGTTCCATTTAAAGCATTCCAATTGAAGAGGGTTTGATCAAACTACCTTAGATCAAACCCCCTTGGATAGAACCCCGCTAGTTTTAAACCATACCTATAACGGAGTCTCCTTTACACCTATCAAAATGCTGATAAAAAACCACTTTTGATTTACCTTTTGGGGGATCAAATGGATTCATTTTTTTTTTGTAAGTTTGTAGTCCTTATTATTATATTTATTTTTTATTTCTTGTGAATGTAGGTTTTTCACCGAAAATCAAGCTCTCTTTTCTGCACATGTGGAAAAATGGAAGATTAACAAAAAAAATTTGAAAAATATGAGTGCACCAATTATTGAAGTCCTTGATCCAACCAAAAAAAAATTGAATTTTGATTCATACAAAAAAAGTTGTGTTATACGGTCCTCCTATGTCTGAATTGTAATTGGTTTGACTTTGAAACTTTATTAAGGAAAAAATATTCAATAAAACACTATGAAACCAATTGGAAGCACTAGATATCATAGTTACAAATCTAAATTCGAAAAAAATATAATTATATCCTTCATGGAAAAAAACTCATGTGTTATGCAGTGAGCGTCACTCCATAAAAATGGTGTTTACTAAAAAAAATAGGTTTCAAAGGAGATGGAAAAAGAACTTCAATCTGATTCCAAAAAAAATGAAAAAAAAA
>VDFB02066112.1:0-10027 GCA_007258455.2 Sequoia sempervirens
TACCAGATAGTTGAATAGTTCAAACACACACATAGCTACAACATATGCATGCCTCAATAAATAGTCAGATAAAACATACCGACACAAGACATGAATGAAATAAGTACAATATATAAAATAATTACATACAAGCAATCATGCAAGACATATATGCTTGAGGCCTTCCATCACCTTCCACATCATCAAGACTATTATATTTAATTATGATGTAAATATATAAATACTTAAAGGTTTATGGAGTGGATGAAATTGGGTAGTCATATGAGGGAGAGGACATTATTTAACTATTTATTAATCTCCTAATTCTTGGAATATTTTTGCAAGAAGGCATTGCATGAGAAGGTTACTTGGAAAAGATCAAAACTAAGAGTTACATGGAGCATCTTCCTAAAATAGGCGTTAAGACCATGGAGCACCTAAAATTGAAAAAGTTGGATTAATGATACATATTGTAGATTCTATGACATACAATATTGTAAGAGGGGTTATAAATCTATTCTTAGTGTTTGACCAATGTATTTGGGTACCTAGGCATTAAATGTGTATCTTATAAATACATTCATTAGAAGAAGAAGAAGTAAGGGTGGAGGTCTAGCCATTCTCACACAAGGTTCCCTAACCTCACAAGGAAAAAGGGAAGGGTTTAATGTTTCATACACGACCACCTTTACCTACATAAACAAACATAACATATGTTGTGTAAGTATGCCCATATGTAGAGATCCCAGTGTTGATAACCTGGCTCTGATACGTAATGCCATGCCCTAGTTTTACACATAGGAAAAAAAAAACAAAACCTAGCAATTTTTTTTTGTTTTAAAACAAGCAACTATCACCTTACTAAGCTTGACAAGTTGGCATTATATAACATTAGATGGACACACCTTTTTCTTTTTGAATTTGCATAAGAATTAAATATCGTTTTCCACCAAACATGTACGTACATGGTCAAGAATTACATGCATTGGCTATGTTGCTTGAGCGACCTTGAAACTCAATGCGTCCCTTGAGGTGAGGTGTGGAGATTCCACCACTTCCACTACTCTTGACTCTCTTGATGGATTATTATTTAATCACAAATTCTAACCTTATTTGCAAAATCTTTAGATGATCGTCTTAAAACATACTTACGTTAGGGTGAGGTTCATATTTTGAGTTATTGACATCAACCCTAACTATGGTTCACCTCTAATACATTTTTTTTCATTTCTCAATAAATCCTTAAATCAATATTGTAAGGTCATCAAGGAGTTACACCAAATGACAATAATTAATTTACAAGTACAATGTATATTAACCCATGTTATATATATATATATTAATTTCATTCTCTTTTGTTTGATATGGCTTCCAATTGCAAATAATAATTTATGGTAATTTTGCCAATGTAAACTTTTAAGTCATATTCCAAATAGTGCACTAAGCCTCAAGATTTCATATATATATATATATATACACACACATACATATATGCATTTCACCCAAATATTTCCAAAAAAAATATCCTCCTCCTAAAAATTATATCATTTTGCAATTTCATTGAAAGAATAATTAAAATCAATTTTAATTATAATTTATTAATGAAATCATAAACATATTAACTTACTTCTTTCTTTTAACTAAAGTTTTAATAAAATCATTATTAATAAATAAACAAAAACAAATAATATTTTACTTTAATGATACTATCAGTAATTTAATCACATTTACTTTAATTACTATTTTAATTTTATCTTACAAATTAAATTTAAGAACTAATGGATAAAATAATTAATAAATATTAGCACCATGCTACTTTACCAATCTTTTTAATATCCCACTAACTTTATTAAAGAAATTATAAATATTTTGGTGGGATCACTTTAGATATCTTCTATGGAATCTAAGTCATGTTTTTTTTTCTTTTATCTCACTTTAGGCTAAGAATATTACTTGAGGATAAAAATGATAAAACTTAAGGGATTTAATTCCTCCTCTCATTACCACAAATCTCTCCCAAGTAATTTAGTTTAGAATTTTACCAACTTAAGATTATCACTTCATCATTTTTATTTTTATTTTTGGCTATTCTTTTAAGGAAAGAATATTTGGGTGTAATTAATTTATATCAATGCAATGTTTGCTGAGGATAAAGACTTGACCAACACAAATTGTTATCTCATCTTCCCTTCACACATCCGACCTTAGTATTGAATGAGAACCTAGAAACACAAATTATAGTGCATGCAACCCGATTTATATTGTAATGATACAAGAAGCTATTGTATGGTTTAAATAACCCTTAGTGATGGAGATACTTTGATCATTAATGTTTTAAAACTAAAATTTTGTTGCTTTCCCCACCGCTACTGGTAAGAAGGTTTCAACGAGGTTTTAGAGTATGTTTATTAAAATGGTTGGTAACAACAAGATTAATGGCAGACAAAAAGAAACTTTCACTCAAACCAAGTCTAGAAAAATGAAATTTTTGCAAGTATTGATGAGAATGAATGGGTAGAACTACAAGACTTTTGCAGTCTTTTAAAGATTTGATTTCTTTTCAAATGTCAGTGGGTTTTACAACTAATGACGTTCATTATAGAATTTATATGAACGAAGATACCTATAAAAGCATAACAACAACTATTTTGCATCCATATCAGTGCAAGATGATTAAACGAATCTCAACTGTCCATCATTTTTGCTATTTTTTTTTGGCTTTTTTTTTTCCATTATTCCTTTGCCTAATTAACCTCTTCGCCATGGTTTTCGCTCCTCCAGACTCTACTTCACCGGTATTGACCTTTCACTTCTCTGATTGGTGAGCTGCAACTTGCTGATAAGGTTTTTCGACGAGGAAGAGTATGATTATTAAAATTAACGTCACAGACATGATTTTATTAGTGTACGCATTTAAGTTTTAACAATACAGTATTCTTTACCCCACGTAACTAAGAATATATTAGCAATTTTACAATGTTTCCTGGCGTCCATTTTAAAAAGCACTTAGTGCCACGTTTCGCCTGGAGTTGGGGATACCGATGCATTAATAATATTTTAATGTAAATTTATCCTAATGCCCGACACTTGGGAGTTTCTTGCAATATTTTATACAACCCTAACTTTCTCCCTTACTCTTTTTGTTTCAACTCTCTACTGTTCCAAGCATCGTAGGAGAGAAAAAGGAGGCACTTGGGGAATTGCAGTTTTGTTGAAGGGCGACCAGCGGATTGATCTCACTCATGAGAAAATTATAGGGGTGCTCAAGGGAAGGTTCCCTTAGAGGTGGTTGTGCCTGCTATTGCAGGGAAGGAGGAATTACTAGCCTCCATTGGCCATGACCTCCCTTAACAACAAAGAACTTATATTTCTTTACTTTTTTGTCCCATTTAAAATTTCCTTCTCAATATTGCTTATTCATTGTAATTTTCATAGTTTATTAATGAATGAGATTTTTATTCCAAGAGTTCCAATCGAACAAGCATTTACTATTATTGACAAGTAACCTAATCTATTTATGTGCAATAGAATGTATAAATTTGTGTGGAACATTTTGAAAGATATTTACCATATAACTAAGCATTTTGCATCTTACAAATGTTCTTAATTTGACTATAGAGAAAATATATGCAATTTCAGAGAAGTAAATAATTACATAGTACATATTTTTTCTTTTCCCAAAGCCATTATGAGATTTACACATGGTATTAACCATCTATAACAATAAATAGAGTATTATCTGAAAACAAATTAAACCCAAGGATCACATCTATTCACATACAAATTCATGGTGGAGAGAGGAGGTGGTGGATAGGTGTTTATCAAGAATCAGTCTTATTTTCTATGAAAGTAAATTAAATGCAATAACTATATATTTGAAACAACATATCACAAATCCTGTACAAATTTTTTTCCATGGTTGTATCCTTAATCCCAACAAGGAAAATATCACCAAAAGACAACAATCACACTGAATAGAAAATACTTAGATGCCTTCAAACTTGAGATCTCTTCAACCTACAAACCTGCAAATCATAAGCCAATGGGGAAAAGGCTAACCACCCAACCATAATGGGTCATCAAGCTATAGGAGCCCTCACCATAACCCCTAGCCAAGAGAGTCCAAAAAGACCCCAACTTGAGGAATTTACACACTTTACACACACACTTGGTCAAGATTTCACACCCCAAATAACCCCAAACCTAGGTTGCACATCATCCACAATGGCATCAAGAACATCAACACAACACTACAAGCACACAAAAATTCACAACTTTAACCTTGGCTGCAATATCTACATCATCTTGGGAACCAATTCACACCACCCACACACACAAAAATAAATCACATACAATATATAGGGATTTGACTATTGCAGACTTATAGGGTGGCAATCCTCCATGGATGGATGAACTAACTCTCCTCTTGCATCGTCCCCTTTCTTCCCCCAAAACTCCCGCCAGCAAAAGAACCCCTCCAAAACACATTATATCCCCCCTTTTTGTTTCCCTAACCCTCATTATCCCTTTTGGGATTATAAAAATGCTCTAAAACTTCAATTTTCTCCTTTTTTTTACCTTTCAAAAATAGCCTCCAAGCTTCCATATGGGTTGCACTTTTTCCCACCTTCTTAAGACACCAAAACATACTTTCTAAAACACAAGGCTACAACACAACTAATATAAAACACTCACATTATTTGATGCACACATAATAACTACTTGGATTCGAAGGTGACATAAACGAGCATATAACTTCAACATGTGAAGTAGGGTGACTAGGGCCTCTTTGGACTCTCTCGTTTCCCATTGAATAACATCTCATTGTAATAGTTAGTGTTTTGATAATTATAAAACAAAATAACCAAGATAATTCATAATTCACATAATTATCAATTTAATAGAAAATAAATTTATGTACCTGATCATATTTGATGATTTCTAAGTACTTAATTAAAACCCAATCCTCGAAGGTTAAAAGATACTCAAATTTGGTCATCTCAATGTTAGCATTCAAAGATTGAATTTAATGAAACGTAATTATTTGAAATCATCTAACTTCATATCCTAACAATAATATTCACATAACATTTTAACATCAAAACTAAGTCTAACTTACTCATTTACCTCAAGTAAACACCATGAATAGCTCTACCTGTTTTGCTTGATCTGAATCAAGAGGTTGTATCATACTCACCTCACCTTCACAATAATTGTTAGTCCAAATCCCAATTTTCCATCCACAAGAATCATAACCATATGGACCATGATGAACAATTTTCACACAAACAACTATTGATATCATTCATCTACTATGACATTATTAATTGGCTACAATTCTATGAACAAAAAGGATACACATTTTGATTCTATTTCATTTTACGAACAAGTTGGCACAATAAAAATATCAATTTAAGTCAACTATTCAACCTGGAAATAAAATCATTAATTAAATAAAGAGTTGAAAACAATGTACTGGGGTCGGACCTTCCAAATACTGGTAGCACTTTGTTACCTGCAAACAAACTATGCATTCTACAACTCAAGACACTCACAAAATAGAGTGTTACAAGCTTCAAGAAGCATCTAGAAGGTGAGGGGCATCCAAATCCACATGGCACAACTTTCAACGCCTTGGACATGCATTTGGACACATGTTCAATATTTTCCTACACCCCTTATACTTGTCAAACATGCATATAGTCTTATTCCAAGATTGGACACCTAAAATATGCTAAAATAAGGCTATGATTGATTCCTTACACATCTTAAAGTTGTCATAGAATATGTCATAACTGACAATACTTACAGTTGTAAGAGAATTTGTCATAACTAGCTAAAAATAGTTGATTCTCTTACATCCTGTCATAACCCAACTTGGGCGTAAAATTTCACCCATGCATTCAAAGATGCCTTATGACGCGTCATAGAATATGTCATATGTCATAGATTCCAAAGTGGGATGCCTATGTCCACTTGGGATGATGATGTGTCATCCAATCACCACCAACGAGGATGCCACCCAGCCGGTGGGTCCCAATTAGTGACATGACACCATAGGCATTTAAATAATACAAATAAATACATTAATACATCAAATTAAATCAATATTAGGACTCTAAAGTTGAGACACCTTAATCTCAGCATATATGCATGTTGTTTTGGAACACCATAGTGATATTCTCATCCTCAAAATTTTATATATTGATGCCTTGTCACTATGAGAAGTTGGCTTTTCAGAGTTGAAGTTTTGCATAACAGGATGCTATCGAATTTTCTAGAGGATTTTGACTCCAATTTTTAGATAAATCATTTGGAACAATGGGATTTACAAGTTTATTGCAACATCGATTTCCATTAGTGATTGCAGGTTGAAGGAGCTAGAAGCTATAGGAAGAGGAAAGGAGATCAATTTGTGATTGATCTTTGTTGTTTATAACAGACTTATATTAGTCATAGTTTAGTTTAATAATGGTTTCCATTGGCATATATGGTTGCAAACAATATGATTTCATATTTCCTATGTTTTACATGTAATTTCATGAGATTTTGAATAAGAAACCATAGTTACTTCTTGTGGATTTATGAGTTGTTACAAACAATTTCTAGGTTGCATTTTCAAATTTTTAGGATTTGTGATTGAGGGTAGGATTCGTTACATTAGTTCTATTAGATTGGGAGTTCCTAAGTGTGTAGGAAAATGCACTGACATGAGGTAGTTTGTACAAGGACCTAGGGTGGAGAGTGTTGAGGATTTGTAAATAGATCATCGAGTGAGGCAATTTACATGTGTAGAACTTGAGGGTTTTGAAATTTTGTGTTAAGGATTTTTGAGGCCTTAAGGATGGAAAAAGGGAAGAAGAAAATAAATTTTGTCATTGGATGGATTCTAAGAGGTCTTGGACTTGAGAAAATCAGAGAGAGACTTCAAAAAATTAGAGAAGAATATGTGAGGGTTGAAATGATAAACATGAAGCAATAGGTGAAAGAACTATAAGCAAAGATCGAAAGGATAAAGCAAGAAGAGATGATAGTTGAAGGTAATTGTGATTAAATTTATAATGATATTTTGATTGCAGGAAAGAAAGAAGATGCAACAAAGTGTCATGCATGTGGCACAAAAGAAGAAGAAGAGGATGCAAATGAAGAAGTTGATGAATTTGAAGTTGGGAAATATCTATTGGAAGACATGGAGAATGAGATTTTAGAAATTGCAGCAAAGGAAAGTCTTTGTGAAGACTTGAAGGAGATGACCATAAACAAGGAAAGTGAAAGAGTTACAATAGTGGATGTAACTTAGGTAACTTTTAATTTTACTAAATATTGTTATGAAGATGGATGTGAGTATAATGAAGTTATAAAAGGTGATGAGAAGGTAAAATATTTTCTTATTGAATTTAAGAAAGATTATTTTCATGTTGATATGGATGAGTTAGTGAATGCAGATGAGATGGATCAGTTAGAGTTTGTTAGAGATGATTGGTATGCAAAGAAGAGTTTATATGGTGTTGCAAAGTTAAGTGCAAGTGAAATTTGGTGGAGGTGGACAGACTATGGTGGGTTGAATCCCACTAGATTGGAGGAGAATGTGAGATACACTTGGAGGAGGTGGTCAATTTATGGTGGAATTGATTCCACATTCAGGAGGTTGATTGTAGAGAAGAATTATCAAAGGAGGAGGATGCTTGTTCCAACTAGGTGCTAGAAGAGGAGAAAGAAGAATCAATTAGAGGTACCAAATTCAATGATGGAGTTTGTTGAGGATTGCTTGCAATCTGAAAGGGTGGTACTACCACTCAACTCCATTTTGTGAATCCATATTCATAAAAAAATTCTACCTTGGGTGTTTGATGTAGGAATAAGGGCTAATGTGGGCTAATGTGTGTAAAAAATAATTATTTCTAATTTATGAATATTGTAATTCTTCCTTGTGGTTTTTTTTAAATCTACTTTTGTAGGAAATATGCTTTGATAAATGTTTCTAGGGAATCCTAGAGGAATATTCTAGCCTAGGCATCCATTTCAAGATGGAGACCACTCACTGATGCATGTCCTTATATGTTAATTTGTATGATTTTCATGCTCTTACATGTTGGGGTGTCTAAGTTTACATGTTGGTGCATGTTCTTTCTTAGAGTCGTCAAAGTTGTTGAAGAATAATGAAGCACACTAGATTGACCAAATTTAATTGGTTATGAGTTAGGTGCCCATGTGAAAAATAAGTAATTTCATTATTTTCATGAATTATTCACAAAGGGGTGTAGGTTTTCCAAGGAGGTATATCCATGTTTTTTTGGAATACCATAGTGTTAGTCTTATCCTAAAAATATATATATTGATAACTTATCACTATGAGAAATTGGAATTTTGGAGTTGAATTTTTGCAAAACAAGATGCTGCCAGATTTTCTAGAGGATTGTGACTCCAAATTTGTACATATTATGTAATAAAAAATCCCATATGATGAAGAATATGATGTTGTAATTTTATTTTATTTCAAAGATAATAGAAATCCTATGCATCCTTCTTGCATTTGTTTTGTGCAATTTGTAGTGTAGTTGTTTCAGATTTGGGGGGGTAGTGTTGCAAGTATGTACGTGTTGTCATTGATGTCAACAGGTTGGTGTTGTCATTGATTTCAACTATGTGTTGAGGAAGGTTATTGCATGATGAAGATGTCGAGGATATTGAGAAAATTGTCAAAAAGAGGGAAACAGTTTATTGCAAGTTGTGCATGTATAGTTGAAATATTGAGGAAGTGTTATGAGTACATGGAGCTATATTTGTGTTGTAGTGTTTGGAGATGTGTTGGAATGAAGTTATGTGCTGAGATGATGTCTCTAGTACTTGGTTTCCAAGTGATTTTGAGAAAATTTGATAAAAAAAGAAAATAGTGTTGTGCAAGTGTTCAAAATGTGCTCTGGGATGTGCTCCACATTTCTTCTATGTTGATATTATGCCTATGCAGACCAAATATTGTGTTCAAGGTTGTTATTAGTTGCCATGTCTAGAAATTAGGTTTCTGGATCGCTGTGTAGAGTGAGATATTTTCACCAGTGTGTGAACTAGTATTTCAAAGGTGTTTTTTGTGGTTTGGGAGAAATGTAATTGCTTCACATTTCTCCAAATTTTTGTTTTAGGTCGTGTGGATCTGGGAAATTTCTCATAAGGTTTCAATTGATTTGGTATAGTACACTGTGTGTTTCATTCGTCAGTGTGCGAATAAGGTTAACCGGATGTTATGGGTTGAAGTATTTCTATGATGCGAGTTTGGATGAAGTCTTTGTTGGATCTCAGGTGATTCCTGGATTATTCCAAATCATGTTCAAGTGAATTTTTTTGTCCAAAAGTTTCAAATTGATTTAAGGAAGCATGTACTTAATGTTTTAAGGTGTTTTCATGGGTATTGGTTGACCTGGTGTTAACACTATGTATGTGAAGTTTATGAAATCTTGTTGAGGTGTGTTAGGATTAATTTAGGTCCTAACTAAGGATTTATAGGGGTTACCTTCATTCCTATCCATCGTAGGAATGTTAGGTGTCGATCTAATTTGAAATTTTAAGTGTAACAGATAATTGTCGACCTTGGAGAAGGTTTTCAAGGTTGAGGATGATATAAATAAGAGTGGTGTTATTTTAAGATGCAAGAGAGAGACAAGATAGATGTGATTGATGAATGTGATGTGAATTATAGAAATATAGATGTGAATTTGAGCAGAGTAGTGAGAAATTCAAACTGTTGGATTCTTGAAGGCAGTGAGCTGAAGGTGTCCAAAATCTTTCATACAAGGCTGCAAAAGTGTTGGAGCATTTGTGGTGGATTTCTTGTTGCATTGAGAAGTTGTTATCTGTGTAACATTTCTCTTCTATCTTTGTTTCTTTCTGTGGCAATGAGCCATGGTTGTGAAACTTTTTGGACAGTGTGTCCTATTCTGGCAGTGAGCCCTTGTACCGATTTTGCATTTACTTATATTGTGAACTATCCTCATCGTGTTTTTTCCATCAATGGGTTTTCCATGTAAATCTGGTGTTCTCTTGTGTATGGTGT
>VDFB02066113.1:0-20402 GCA_007258455.2 Sequoia sempervirens
TCATATTTCACTCTATTTCACGGTTTAATTACCAAAAATGGGTTTGACCAAGGAAAACCCCTATTCACTAGCCCAACAACATTTTTCCCTCTCCTTTTGTGTGATTTGTAGTTCTAGGTTGCATATTTCTAGAGGAGAAAGATTGTAGAAAATTTGTCAAGAGCTCAAAGTTGTCAAAGTTGTCATCAAGCCTTGGAATACCTTGGAGAAGACTTACATGTTGCAAATCATGGTTTTAGATCCAGAAACCAATCAAGAAGGATAGAGCAGGTAAGGAAGAATGGCATTAGACTTTGAAGCTTTAGAAAAGTCTAACTAGACTAATTCACCACTTCTGGTGAATGAATCCCAGTTCTAGTCAAATTTTAATTTCTTGCAGATTCATATACCCATTTGGCAGATTATTTATTCAAGGGGTAAACGCTTTTGACCGGAGCTATGAACCGGATACAACTATTCAACAATACCACCCCAACGAGGTTTGAACCTTGGTGGCAAGAACAACAATGCCACCTATTAACCATCACACCATGCCACTACCGGCACCCATTTGGCAGATTATTGTTCCCGCACAAAAACCGAGTTTTTGGACTGATTTACCTAGCTTAGAAAATGAGTCCCACTTAGCATTTGAACCAATAATTTTGTGGTTGAATATTGACTTCTCTTACACTCTTAGGGTCTTTCACCTAAAAGGAGAGAGAGATAGAACCCCAAAATTGAAGTGGTTCACTCAAATAAAGGATTGTATGATATGTTTAAGAATAAATGAAATCCTACAAATGCAACTAAATGATGTAATTGAAAAATTATTAATGCTAAACCAATGAAAAATGTAATGTTTGAAAACACAGTGATGATTACAAGAATGAACTAAGAATATGAACAAGTGAACACATAATTGAATGAGACTGAATAGAATGCACTTGGAGGTAGATTGCAAATCTGAGTAGATTCTAAAATGATGGTAAAATCACTATTGATGACTAGTGGGACTTATTCGCCACTAATAGCGAATTAGTCCTCCTACTAGTAAAATCTCCTGAAATAGGTTTCTAACTATTGGGAACTGGAATCTCACAAAATCACCTTTTTTAGCCTTAGGGTGGGACTCATTCACCACTAATGGCGAATCAATCCTCCTCCAAAATTCTATGAAATCAAAGGTCAATTTTATAGCTCCAGATCTACACTTGTCTTCTTGTTGGGCTAACGAGGTCAAATCTACAGAAAATAGACTATAGGTTGTCTCTAAGCTTGAAATAGGGTTTAGTTGACTTGAAACACTTTGTTGACTTCTTGACCACCTTTCACATTTGCCTATTTTCTTGATAAATCTGCATACAAAAGTCTACAAACACACATTTAAAAGGGGGAAAATGGTTAAGGGTTAGACTATAGGGATTTTCCTTGGTAAAATCCCACTTTGGTAATCAAACCATTAATAAAGAAATGACATGAAATAAGTAAGGAAATGATTAATAACAACATGCAAATGTCTTTAACTCACCGCAACGTTGTTGAATAAATATGAAGATATGTCAATTGTTGCTCCAAGACACTTGATGAATGCTTGAGTGAATGATGAAAAGTGCTTGAATGCTTGAGTGAATAGGTGAATTAGTGAACTTGATGAATGGGGGTTGAAATGGGAAGAAAAACACTTATTTATACACACTTATGCCCTAATAACCCAATAATACCTCATCATAGGCTGGCATAAGTTAATTTTGAATAAAAACCCAAAAGAAAATTTGAATTATTTTGAATTTGGAGCTAAGAGGGACTCATTCGCCACCCATGGTGAATGGGTCCCACCTTGGGCTTGTAAGTGGGTGTCAGGAATTGAGTTACATTTAATGTTGTTTATCTTATTTACATTCAAAAATACACTTAATTAAATCTTATGAGTGCATAAAGGGGTCATATAAAGCATAAGAAAGGTGTAAATAGTGAGATCAAGCCTAGAAAAGCATGAAATCTTGTTACAAGACTTTACAACACTTTAGAATAGGACTTGATATGTGATGAAAATGCGATTTTTAGGTGAATTGTAATGAGAAGAGTCTAGAAAAGTGTAGAAATGTGTTACAACACTTCACGACACCTTCGCAAGATGTCATAGTTTGAATATTTAGGACCTAATGTGAATGCATAAGTTACATTGCAACATTAAATCAAAGCAAAATAAACCAAGCATCACAAGAGAAAGATCTAAAAGACCATGAAAATATCAAAGATCCATTTTTTATGGTACATTTATCCCCCACTTTAGTCATAGGATGAACTTGCTTCAAACTCACCCTAAAGTAGCCATGCAGATTGAGAAGGATCCAAATGCACTTATGCTAGCAAGATGGAATGAAAATGATCAAGAGGGATGATCAAGCCCCTAGGATGAAGATCTCATGACAAACTAAACATAAGAAAAAAGGAAACACAAGTGAAAGAGAATGAAAGAAGGAAGAGAGAAAGGAAAGGTTGGATCAAGCTACGATCATTTGTTTAGCTAATTGTGAATCAGATGTAGGCTATTTTTTTGAAAGAGAAAAATGCATACTCACTCTAGGGTGATGGAACACATGGTGGTCTACTAGGAGAGAAGGCCTGAAAGGTGAAACACATATGCTATTTGGTATGCACTCACAAACACATAGGTGGCTATGGGGAAATTTGCATCATGGAATGAGCTTCCCACTCAACCATAACAAAGTTATATCTCCTGATAACTTTAACAAGGTGCCACAAAGGAAAATGTCATTTCCTGCTTCATGAGATGAGTAAAGCTTCGTATCCTTAGAACTCATGAAAAAAGGGGAAGGTACCACAGGCATGCAAGTTGTGTTATGCAAGGTGACAAAGACAAAAGAATGTAAAATGAAAAATTGTAAAATGTAAAAGGAAGTTCAAAGGAGTCTTATTGAATTCATGCAAGGTTTATCACTTAAGGAAAATTGTGTCTAATGTCTCCAAGAGAGGAGCAATCAAAGAATAGTATATTCAAAACTTAGGGGATGTAGTGCATCACATTAGGCTGCTAAGAAGAAATTAATATGCTAATATAGATCACACTTATGAAGGAAATCATACCCAATGTCATCCACAAAGTGACAAACACATCATATGAAGTAACAAGGCTGCACTAAGAACCAAGAATGCAAATGAAATTATGCCAATGTATACTTTTTTTGTTGGATGTTGGATATTGTGGTTATGTTGCTGATATGTGGTTGTCATTGATGTCAACACTATTAGCATTAGTGGATTTAAAGCTATATATGTCAAGGATATTGATAAAATTGTAATAGAATGAGTTGTAGGTTGTTTGTGGTGAAGTGATGTTTTTTCTGTCAGTGAGTTACGTACATTGTTGATCAGAGGTTGTGGACAAAAGGGTTTCTTGTTGGGTATATCTAGTTTATCCACATTGAGTTTCAAAAATCTGCGTGAAGATTTAATTGAGTTATGAAGATTTGTATTTTGACAGTTTTTCTGTTACTTCAGTTTGTATTCCTGAATAAAGATTATGTGATTCCAGTTAGTTCAGTTGTTGTGGATGCCTCTCTGGTGATTCATGATGCTTGTGGATGTTTCTAGATCATCCTCTATCTTTTTTACACATTTTCATTGATCGTTGAGCATGCAATTCGAGCTTTTCTCTTGAGTGTTCATGTTTTTCATGTTTTTGGCCGACAAGGTGTTGAAGCGTGTTGTGGAATTTTGAGGAGAAATTAATTGAAGTATTTTTTTGTTGGAGATGTTGATTTGGGTCTTCACTATGTTGTGGCTGACCTTGGTTAATTCACATTGAAAATTATCTATTCTTTTGGGCCTATAGTTTGTATTCATTTTATTATTTCTTTGTGGCCGACTTGTAGCAATGTAATTTCATGTTGCCAATATATGAGTGATTGTTTATTCAAATTGAAGTGTTCCCAAAGGTGTGCTTGTGTATGAAATGTGTGAATAATTTCATAATCATTCGAAGGTACAACAAAGTGTGAAGAAGAGTGAAGAAGTGTTCATGTGCTTAATTGGAACTGTAATCAGGCATTAGCATATGCTATTTTCTGAGTTCAAAATCTTGATGGTTTTAATTTGAATCTCTTTGTAAGATAGTTTGTCTTCCTTTGTAATTGACCAGTGAGCTCTAGGGAGTGTGTGTAAATGCATGTGCATTCCCCACTTATTATTCTTATATGTTTAATAGGGTATAATCATGTGGAATGACCTCCATCGTGGTTTTTCCCCTAATAGGGTTTCCACGTAAAAAATATTGGTGTTGTGTGTGTTTTTGATGTGTTGTTGATTTATGATTTCATGGTTAATTATTAGATCTGAGAATAAGGTTAATAAATTGAATAAGTTTGAAATTCGGTGACAACTGATTCACCCCCCTGTTAGTTGTCTTCCCTTGTGTTGCCAACTATTGGTATCAGATCAGGTTCCTTGGAAGAAGTTTAACAACTTAAGGTGATCTGGGATGGCAAGTTACAAGAAGGATAGTCTGAGATTTGATGGAACAAATTATTATATGTGGAAGACTCGAATGGCATGCCATCTGAGATGCATTGGTGAACCCTACTAGAGCATTACAAGTAATATCTATATTATTCCACATAATGGTCCTACTACTTCTGCTGAGATCAAGGATAAGGAAGCTTTGTTAAGTGCTTTGATTGATTCTGAGATGACAAATGTTATGGATTTGAATACTACTTATGAGATCTAGAAAAAGTTGGAAACTTTGTATGAAGGTGATGCTAATGTGAAGATTGCTAAGTTGCAGAGTCTAAAAGGAAAATATGAAATGTTGAGAATGGGTGATCAAGAAAATGTTACTACTTTCATGCAAAGAGTGAATGAACTTGTGTGTGGTATTGGATGTGCTGGTGGAAATTTGGAAGAATCAAAGATTGTTGCTAAAGTGCTTAGATCCTTTCCTGCTGCTTATAAAGTCAAAGCTACAGAGCTATTGAAGAACTCCAGACTATAACAAATGTAATTGAAGATATGTTGGTTGGTAAGTTGACTGCTTTTGAGTTGAGTAAATTTGGTGATGCCCTTCCTAAGGTTGAATTTTCATTTAAGGCTACTACTTTTGGAAGAGATAGACAAAGATATGATCCGAGTGAGAGTTTTTCTAGAAAGACATTCAAGTATGAGGATGAAATCAAATAGATTGAAGAAGAAGAAAGAGAGCTAGAAGAGCTTGAAGCACTTATTGTCAAGAGAGTATCAAGAGGAAAAGGTAATTATGAAGGAAAATTGCCTCTTAAATGTTTTTTCTTGCAACAAGATAGGCCATTTTGCATCAAGGTGTCTGGAAAGAGTTTCTAAACCAAGACATAACAAGCCTAGATTTCAAAAGAGGTGTTACTATGTTGCTAATGAAGATGTGATAGATGATGAATCTGATAAAGGTAAAGACAAATGGGTTTGTATTGCTATCAAGGAAAATAATCTCGTGTCTTCTAAATCTACTAGTTGTACAAATGTGGAGAAATCCCTAGCTGCTCGAATTGAAGAGAAAGGTGAATGGGTAATTGATAGTGGATGTTCACATCATATGACTGGAGACAAAAGTAAGTTTGTAAGCTTGGAAAAGTATGATGGTGGTGTTGTGAGATTTGGTGATAAAATAGCTGGTGTGATCCATGGAAGAGAATGCATTTCTCTTGATGGTAAGAATAATATTGATGATGTCTTGTATGTGGAAGGTTTGAAGCATAATATTTTAAGTGTTAGACAGATGGTTGATAAGGGATACAATCTCCAGTTCAAGGATGGAAAGTGTAGAATATTGAGTTCCAAAAATATAATTGCATCAAGTACAAAAATAAGAGGTAATATCTTTCATCTGAATGCTGCTAGGAAAGGTTGTTTGATTGCTCAAGTTGATGAAAGTCGGTTGTGGCATAGGAGAATGTGTCATGTTATCTTTTATAACATTGTCAAGATAAGTTCTACTAAGGCTATGAGAGATCTACCTTAGAAGTTGGTAAAACCTACTAATGCCATTTGCAAGGAATGTTAGTTGGGAAAGAAAACTAGAATTTCATTTCGAAGTAAACAACATTGTTCAAATGAATTGTTGGAGCTTGTGCATACTAATTTGTGTGGTCCCTCTAGAATCAGAAGTTTACAAGGTTACATGTATTTCATGTTGCTTATTGATGATTATTCAAGAATGATGTGGGCTACTTTCTTAAGGGAGAAATTTGAAGCACTAGAAAAGTTCAAGATCTTTAAGGCTATGGTTGAAACAAAGACTGGTCTAAAGATTAAATGTTTAAGATCAGATAGAGGTGGTGAATTCACTTTCAGTGAGTTTAATTCATTTTGTGAAGAATATGGAATAAAGAGACAATTATTTGCATCGTGAACCCCTTAGCAAAATGGAGTTGTGGAAAGGAAGAACAAAATAGTTAAAGATGTTGCTAGAACTATGATGCTAGAAGGAAATGTTCCTCATATCTACTAGAGAGAAGTTGTGAGTACTGTTGTGTATATTCTCAACTGGGTAAAAATCAAAGGTGATACTGGTAAGACCCCTTTTGAGCTATGGACTAGTCATAAGCCTACTATTAGATATTTCAAATTCTTTGGGAGTAGATGCTATATCAGAAGAGATGGAGATATAGGAAAGTTTGATGCTAAGAATGATGAAGGAATCTTTTTGGGTTATTCTACTAAAAGAAAGGCCTACCTGTGTTACAATAAGAGATTGAAGAAAATGGTTGAAAGTGAAAATGTTAAGGTTGATGAAGACTATAGACACCTAAAAATGGTCTGGAGAATCTAATTAATTAAATACGACTTATTTGATTAATTAATCATAAATTCATCTACTTAGTAAATAAATAGAAATATTTATTTATATTAAGTTCATTATTAATTCTTCTATTTTTCTCTTAATTAAATAAACAAAATTAAAAACTTTGTTTTATTTAATTATTATCATTATCATATTATTTCTCTCTTAATTAAATAAACAAAATTAAAACTTTGTTTTATTTAATTATTATTATTATTACTTCTTTTATACTTCTATCATAAATTAAATACACAACTTAAATAATTTGTGTTATTTAATTACCTCATCACATTTCTTCTTAATTAAATAAAGATATTCTAAAATCTTTTATTTAATTATCATTTTCCTTTTGTTTTAATTTAATAAACAAATCCTATAGTTTGATTTATTAAATTATTTATTCCCCTTTTGCTAAATTTAAACAAATTAAAATTATTTAAATTGATGCATAAATCATATTCCTTTTATTACTCACCAATAAAATTAGATTTTTAAAATCTAATTAATTCAACTCTCATTCACGGGAAGAGCTTCAGGGACAAACCTGCAGGAAATCCTCTCCATCTTCTTCCTCCAATCTTTCCTCTCATCTTTCCTGGTGTTTTCATGGGGAGGAACAATCCTCCATGATCAGCTCCATCTTCTCATCCCATGCCATTCAATTCTCTAGATTCAATCCCAGCCTTTTATCCTGTACCCCTGTGCAAATGTGCTACCGTGAAAGCTATAAATACAGGTCTTTGGCTATAGGAAATGGATCCTAACTTGTGCAATTTTACTCTACAGGTTTTCCAAGCATTCAAGCATCCAGCATTCATCCAACATCCATCAAATGTTCATCAAACTTTATAATTTATTAATTATGGCTATTTACAGTAGTTTCTTTCTTAGAAGCTTTGTTGTAGAATCATTTTAGTTGCATTATTAAATCATATAGGAATAGAATTAGTTTAATTCTCATTATCTAAGTGTCATTTCAATAATCTAATTAGCTTCTAAAATCTGAGAGCAAAGTAGATTAGAGAGATCTTTAGAGTTAGAGAGCAATAAGACAGCTTCAGAGGTTCTTGTGTTTAAATTGGTTTAATTTTTCTTGAATCTTTGCTATTATGTCTTATTTAGAAGTGTAGATGCATTTTATATTGTTTAACTCATTCTTACACTTACATTTTGGTGCCCACCATGGGGCCTAACCCCATATTTTGCAATTTTTTTGTGAAAAGTGTCTTACAGGTATCAGCGTGTTTGTTTTAGCGGAACCGTGGTTTTTTATAGCGCATCGGTCAGATCCTGTAGCACGTTGGAGGAAAACTATAGCGCGCCACACAACTGTTTTAGCACCTCAACTGACTATTTTAGCACCTCAACACAATTCTGCAGCGCCTCAGGGCTCTGTTTTAGCGCCTTAGATTTAGTGTTTTGATAGTCAATCTTAAAATGGCCATATCTTGGTCATACAGATGTCTTTTTCAATGCTTTTTTTTTTGAAATGGGGTAGAATTTCATAAGATATGCAATGGTGTAGGTATTTATCACTTTTGTAGAGTTAAATTTTTTAATTTTATATTTAAAGTCAAATCACATTATAACTTGGTCTAAGGTTTAGGGTTTTCTTGCTTAATCATTCATCTAACACTTATATCTTCTTATTTCTTGATCTCATCTAACATTTGGAGCATTTACACAAGTTTTAAGAAGAAAATAGAGCATTGAAGTGAAAGAAAGAGCATTTGATATTCATTGTAATAGTGTTTTCAAACACTCATGGGAAAATAACCCATCATATATTTTGTTTCATTCATGCTTTAGGACCAAATAACATTGATAAAAATGTATCTTTTTTATCTGGATCCGATGCATCTATGGCCAGATTTTGTTCTTTAATCTCTTTTTGGTTAAAATTTATCAATCCTAGGACAGAAAATGGGTTAAAATTTATCAATCCTAGGATAGCAAATGGATAAAAATTGATCAATCCTATGATAGAAAATTCATCATTTCTTGTGGGATTAAAATTGAACATCATGCTTTTTATGGAGCAATATCTCCATATAGATTAGATAATTTATCTTTTGGGTTTTAAAAAGTGAACAACTTCTTTGCTATGATTGGGTGATAGGTTTATGCTCTCCCCTTGACTAGGTGCATCAGAATACCAAACTCACTTTTACTTTGCACATTTTCAAGCTTTCATTAAAACCTTTAGGTAGGCCTACCGTACTGGGAAAAAGTACTCACCCTACGGGAACAACCTGAGTGGGGACAGCCAAAAGCCATGGCATTCCAACCCACTTTAAAATTTATGTGAATTTTGGGAAACCCTTTTTCAACAGAAGTGTGCAGGATAACCATCCCCAAAATCTTTGTTCTAAAGATTGGGAGGTCTCTCGAGGGAGTTTATCCATTTTTCGCTCTAAACGGAAGCCCTATCTAAGAACCTAGAAATAGAAGCACGCTTGTCAGTTCCCGAACATTGTAATACTTAGTGGTGCAGGGGTGGGGAAGAATCTACCCTCAAGCACTCACCATATAATTTCCAAGGATTGTTTGCTCAGGGGATCCGGTATCCACTTCTGTCACTCTGAGTACGCACCTGGAAAAGACAAAAACACGGGCGCCCTCTAGGGGGTGACATGGCTGTGTGAGTTGACACAATTCCAAGCTATGGGTCGTTCGAGTATATAATGATGACCTTTTGTCTCTAGGAGTGAGTCTGTTTGAATTGTCTTATCTTGTTATCAAACTAGTGAAAATCAAGAAGAACCATGTTTGGTTCTTGAACATACACTCTTTGTTTAAGAATTTAGGATTTAATAAACAACAGTTCTATTTTTGCTTGCTATGTTTTCTTGTCATTAAAACAGATAAGATCATCCCAAAAAGAAACACAAACCACCATGGCTGAAATAGAGGAGGATCAATTGAATGCTTTAGCTTATCAACTAAAGAACCTTCAACAACAAATATGGGAAACAACCACAAAGAGATATCTAATGCAAAACATCTACCCATATCCTCTTGACCAAACAATGAACATGAGACCTTCTTCACCAACAACTCCATCATCCAAGTTCAATATCTTTGAATTTTTCCAAAATTTCAATAAGCCCAAATCTCAATCCTCAAATACAAATGATATTGAACAATATTATCATATCACGCATTTATCTCCATCCACCATAAGCCAAAATGAACCTCAAGATTCTTTCACCCAAGTTAACAATTCCATCCAATCACCTTCTTCTATCATATCCTCAACATCCAATGATTCATGTCAGAATCTCACTCCAAAGCATGCTAGCATAGACTCCCCTACACATCAAGATCAAAATATTCTTTCCACTCCATCCAATGATTCCACAATCTCACAAAGTCTTCCCATTTTTTATCAAGATCCCATTTCTCAAGAATCTTATGACGATCCCCTCCTTTCACTTTTCATCCAAAATAATTCACATCCATCTCAAGAGACAAGTATCCTTCCAAGTTCTTTTTCCACATCATCTAATCAATCCATACCATATCATGATTCTATTGCATCATAATATCATGATAGTTATTCCATCCTATCTAATTATTTCTTACCAATTGATGATCAAGACACGCTTTCTACGAAATCTAATGATTCCTTTCCTCATCAAAATCAAGATATGCTTCCATTCAAGGATACCCTTTCATCCCATGAAGATGTTTATCCTTCTCATGATCAATATATGTCTTTCATACCACCTCATGATCCTTTTCCAAGTCAAGATCAAAATATCCCATCATCCCCATGTCAAGATTCTATTGCACCTATTCAAGCTATCCACGAACCCCACACCTATAAATTAGGATCCTCCACCTTTATCCATTCTGGTTTGCTTCCAACACCTATCCTTTCATCCATATCATATCCTCCCCAAAATGAACTTGCATCTTGTTTTTCACAAACAATACATATCCCATTGGTAAACAAATGTGTCAAACTATGAACTACAAAGGCAAAGGATTAGAAATTCATGAACAAGGTATCCTAGAACCCCTTTCTATTCAAAAACACCCATATCACCATGGCCTTGGTTATACACCTAAGTGTCCTAGTGCATCAAACCTACCATCTATCCTAGGTCCTCATCCTAGTCCATCAAAATTTCCATCTATCCTAGGTCCATATCCTATTCCTCAAGAACAACAAAGGCACACATCTTTGATGCCCTTTCAAAATTCTACCCACATTAACTCATCCATAATACCTCCATACCATTCATCTCAATCCACCCCTCCCATTGCTCTTGGAAGCAATTTGGGTGCCAAATATCAGAAGCTTCTATATCAAAATCCACATGTATCAAAGGATCAACATGTCTCCTCGAAGAGACATGCAAAAATAAAAGAAAACTTGATCCAAAATCAAAGGAAAAATCAAAAAGGCCACAAAGGCCCATCAAAGCAAAAAGGAAATTTTCAAAGACCACAAAGGTCCATAAATGAAAAATTTTCAAGGCCACAAAGGCCCACTAAGCAAATATCAAAGTCAAAAATCATGTGGATTCCTAAAAGTCTCATAGAAGCAATAAAATCAAAATTGGCATCCAAATTTTCTTATCCAAAAGCTTCCTCCAATCTTCCATATAATAACCTATCACTTTCCAAATCCATTCTTCCTCCATCACTCCACCATCCTTCAAGGTGTGTGCCAATGTTGATCTTGTCATCCTTTCCATCTATCCATTATCCAACATACATCCCCCATCATTCCCCTTTAATCCAAACCTTTGCATAAATCCTTAGTCTCTTCCATCATACCATTAATCTACCAACATTTATGAGTCTAATCCCCATTTCCATGGTTAACTAAAGGGATAATTGGTTGTGAAACTCAATGTTAAAGTTCTTCCTCCATCTCCCTATCATCCATATCCTATCTTACATATTCCTCTTGCACTCTACACTTAAGGGCAAGTCTCATCCATCTTATCAGTCATGGTCATTATCCTTTCTACACTCATTCCTTACATTTCCACTTTCGATCTTGATAAGGTTAAGAATCTTCTTGAACATCATATATGCTTATCCTATATGCTTTATCCATATCTTTCATACCATATCTTTTATCTCATCCATATTCCATCATTCTTACTAGATACATCTTTTCTTTTCATCCTTGGTTTTGATGAGGAATGGGGGCAAAGCACTTGGTCCTTGTGTATATATCTTGTCTAGTTGATCTTGATCATCCCATTCATTATTGTTATCCTTGCATTATTCCATTCCATATCTCCTAGCTTATCAAAATCCATGTCATCATGTCCCTTTGCAACCTTGAATCTTATCATGCAAATCATATTTGAGCCTAGTTGTAAAACATTATCCAATCCTCATATCTTTTGTCAATCAATCGTCAACAATCATCAATCTTTTTGTACTTAGAGGATATCAGTAATCCTAAGTACTTATCATCATCATGCCTTATAGAATCAATCATTCTTGGCATATTAATCAATCAACTATTGTCATCTCTCAACAAGAGATATGTTGCTTGTGTAACATGTTTTGCAGTGACTTTTATTTTGATCTATCATTTATCCATGGTTACATTACCTCTATTGTGGTTCATCTTGTTCCTTCAATCGGTCATACCATCTCATTCCAAATCAAATATCTTGAAAATCCAAAAACATCATAAAATCTATCAAAAACCAAAAACATCATAAAATCTATCAAAATCCAAAAACATCATAAAATCTATCAAAATCCAAAAACATCATAAAATCTATCAAAATCCAAAAACATCAGAAAATCCAAGAAAATCAAAACAAAAAAAACATTCATAAAATCGCAAAACACAAAAATAGAGTCTGTATCGGTAGAACTACATGGTCTTTGCGTGTATAACATAGGCAAGACTAATCTTTGATCAGTCCCTGAGGCCCCTAGGATAGGTCTTTAGGTTAGGTCTTTTGGTCGAACGTCTGAGAATATCATGTGAACATTAGCACACACATTTCAACATCGATGATCTAATCTGAACAATGATTTGAAAATACATTAAGTAGAATTTGAATTCTTGTACTTCTCTTTTTATCATTTTCTTATCATTTCTTTGGAGCTACTCGATGATGTATTGAACTAGAGAAGCAAGAAAGGAGAATGATACTTTTCTTTGTTTGCTGTTTGTGAGTTAGTCATTATTATTTTGTGAATTGTCGCGGGAAGTGCTCTACCAAGTATCATGGATGACATTCCAATTCACTTAAGAAAATGGTTAATTCTTGTCTGTTTATGCAAGAAATGCTCAAGTCATCTCGGTTTAATTATACCTCGATGCTTTTGTTCACTTGCAATATCAAAAATCATGAAAGAAGTACTCAGGTCATCATTGGTCTATCTCATATCATTGATGCTTGTATTTTCTTTCAACATTTTTAAAAGCTCAGTGATGATACAAAGCAAAATCAAAAGATTGTTGAAATGACACTTAGAATTGCATGGTTAAAATAGATTGCATCCATATTAGTCTTGCATATGCATTTATAGATTGTTTCAAAAGCTACCAAATTTCAATCTCAAAAGCTACACGTATTCCCTCTCTACATCATATCACCATCTCTTCAATATTTCTTAGGATATCATCTCTTTCTGAATCATTTTCTTTCATTTCAGTCATCTCAAATTCCATCCAATCTTAATCTATTAATTCTAGCACAAATCATTTAATCACATCCTTGGTTTTGTTCCCAACCTTGTTACAAGCCTTTATCCAATCATCATCATCATCATCATCATCATCATCGGGATGTATCCTTCCCTATCATTTTGTGTTGTTTCGGGATGTATCCTTCCCTCATCAACAACACTCTTATCATCATCATCAATCAATCTTGGCTTGCAACTTGACCGGGGCAACATCACGTTTATCCTTGAATCCATTTGTGCTTACTTACTTTTCATCTTCTCCTTTCATTATCTCTTCCTCATCCCATCCCCTATTCTATTCATCATTTTGCATCATCAAGTCCCAGTACATTAATCGATCTTATACTGGGGCATATCAATCAATTAGTGAAGTCAAATCACAAATCAACAATCTTATCAAATCAATCAACATCAATCAATAAGTCTATCAATCAATCAAATCTAATCAGCTTTGTTCAAAACTTGTGATCATCAATCTATCATTCAACCTCGCCTATCATGAGGTTAATCATTCAATCAATCAATCATTGAACCTCAACTATCATAAGGTTAATCATTCAATCAATCAATCATCAATCTATCATTGATCCTCACCTATCATGAGGTCAATTATCAATCAATCTATCATTGAATTTCACCTATCATGAGGTCAATTATCAATCAATCTATCATTGAATTTCACCTATCATGAGATCAATAATCTTCTAATCTATCAGGATCAACAATCAGTTGACGTGATCATCAATCATCATCATAATCAACTGGAGGAATCAATATTTCTTTATCGATAGATAAATCGTTTCTCTATCATCAAATCATCATCAAATCTAAAATTCATCAATTTATCTCCCAAGGGGGCATATATCATTATCATTTCAAAATTCAACATCTGGGGAAAATCAGGGGCATATCTTAAAACTTTTCGTCAATACTGGCAGCTGAGGCAAAATTTTCTTTGAAGCAATGCGTAAACACATCACTTCAAAGAGGGGCAAAATGTAGACACCTAAAAATGGTCTAGAGAATCTAATTAAGTAAATACGACTTATTTGATTAATTAATCTTAAATTCATCTACTTAGTAAATAAATAGAAATATTTATTTATATTAAGTTCATTATTAATTCTTCTATTTTTCTCTTAATTAAATAAACAAAATTAAAAACTTTGTTTTATTTAATTATTATCATTTTTATCATATTATTTCTCTCTTAATTAAATAAACAAAATTAAAAACTTTGTTTTATTTAATTATTATTATTATTACTTCTTTTATACTTCTATCATAAATTAAATACACAACTTAAATAATTTGTGTTATTTAATTACCTCATCACATTTCTTCTTAATTAAATAAAGATATTCTAAAATCTTTTATTTAATTATCATTTTCCTTTTGTTTTAATTTAATAAACAAATCCTATAGTTTGATTTATTAAATTATTTATTCCCCTTTTGCTAAATTTAAATAAATTAAAATTATTTAAATTGATGCATAAATCATATTCCTTTTATTACTCACCAATAAAATTAGATTTTTAAAATCTAATTAATTCAACTCTCATTCACGGGAAGAGCTTCGGGGACAAACCTGCAGGAAATCCTCTCCATCTTCTTCCTCCAATCTTTCCTCTCATCTTGCCTAGTGTTTTCATGGGGAGGAACAATCCTCCATGATCAGCTCCATCTTCTCATCCCATGCCATTCAATTCTCCAGATTGAATCCCAGCCTTTTATCCCGTACCCCTATGCAAATGTGCTACGTGAAAGCTATAAATACAGGTCTTTGGCTATAGGAAATGGATCCTAACTTGTGCAATTTTACTCTGCAGGTTTTCCAAGCATTCAAGCATCCAGCATTCATCCAGCATCCATCAAATGTTCATCAAGCTTTCTAATTTATTAATTATGGCTGTTTACAGTAGTTTCTTTCTTAGAAGCTTTGTTGTAGAATCATTTTAGTTGCATTATTAAATCATATAGGAATAGAATTAGTTTAATTCTCATTCTCTAAGTGTCATTTCAATAATCTAATTAGCTTCTAAAATCTGAGAGCAAAGTAGATTAGAGAGATCTTTAGAGTTAGAGAGCAATAGGACAGCTTCAGAGGTTCCTGTGTTTAAATTAGTTTAAATTTTCTTGAATCTTTGCTATTATGTCTTATTTAGAAGTGTAGATGCATTTTAGATTGTTTAACTCATTCTTACGCTTACAAAGACATTGCTAGACCATCTAGAACCTATGGATATGACTCTAATGATCAAAATGACAATACAAACAAAGGTCAAACTTCAAATCAAGTTCAGATCATTGCAGTGAATCAAGAAGATCAAAAGGAGTAAGAAACTAGTGAAAGAGTAGAAGAGAGATCAGAAGAGCTTGAAATTCAATAACGTTCTAAGACTCTGAGGTATGTAAGATTGAATCACTCAAAAGATCAAATTATTGGCACTGATAAGAATAAAGGCATCAAGACTAGTAGAAGAATTGAAGAAGAATATTGCTTGATTACAAAAACTAAGCCTACTAGTGTGAATGAAGCATGGAAAGATGAAAATTGGGCTGAAGCAATGAAAGAAGAGCTACAACAAATTGAGAAAAATGATACATTGGTTCTTGTTCCTAGACCTTAGGATAAAAATGTAATTGGAACTAAATGGGTCTTTAGAAAAAAATTGAATGAACAAGGTGAAGTGGTTAGAAACAAAGCAAGACTGGTTTGCAAGGGATATTCTCAAATTGAAGGAATTGATTTTGAAGAGACTTTTTCCCTTGTTACTAGAATTGAAGCTGTGAGACTATTTCTTGCTTATGCTACTTACAAATACTACAAGGTTTATCAGATGGATTTCAAGTCTACTTTTCTAAATGGTGAACTGGAAGAAAAGGTATATGTTGAGCAACTTGATGGATTTCAATTGAATGATCAGGGAGATATAGTTTTTCAGTTGAAAAAAGAACTGTATGGACTTAAGAAAGCCCCTAGAGCTTGGTATGCTAGATTGGATAAATATTTGTTCAATCTTGGATTTAAAAAAGGTACTGCTGATAGTAATTTGTATTTCAAGAATGATGATAAAGATTTGATTGTGGAAGATTTTGTTGATGATATCATTTTTGGAGGAGATGATAGTTTGTGCATGAAGTTTGCTAATGAGATACAGAGTGAGTTTGAGATTTCAATGATTGGAGAGATGAAATTATTTTTGGGATTACAAATTACTCAATTAGAAAAAGGGATCTTTATATCTCAGTCCAAGTATGTGAAAGAATTGCTAAAGAAATTTGGTATGGAAGATTCAAAGCCAGTTGGTACACATATGGTGATCGGATGCAAGTTGACAACAAAAGATGATTCTTCGAAGGAAAATCAAACTAGATACAGATCAATGATTGGTGGATTGTTGTATTTAACTCAAACTAGGCCTGATATCATGAATGTTGTATGTATTGCTGCAATATTTCAAGCCGATCCAAAGGAATCTCATGTGACTACTGTGAAGAGAATTTTTAGATACTTGAAAGGGATAGTTGATTTTGGTCTATGGTATGCTAAAGATAATGATCTTACCTTGAGTGCCTTTACTGATGCTGATTAGGAAAGAGATGTGGATGAAAAAAAAAGTACTAGTGGTGGTGCATTTTTCTTGGGTAAGAAGCTAATCTCATGGTTGAGTAAAAAGCATAATACCATTTCTTTATCTGCTACAAAGGCCAAATACATTGTTGCTGCTAACAATTATACTCAAGTATTATGGATGAAGCATATGCTGAAGGATATCAAAATTGTATATGATGAGCCTATTGCTATAATCTGCCATAATTCAAATACTATTAAAATTTCTAATAATCTGGTGTTACATTCAAAAACCAAGCATATATCTATCAAGTTTCACTTTTTGAGAGAAAAGGTAAGTGAAAAGGAAGTCAGATTGGCGTATGTTCCTACTAAGGAGTAGATTGCAGATATCTTTACAAAGTCATTCCTAAGGATACTTTTGAGTATCTTAGAGGGAAGTTAGGGGTGATTACCCCTCCTAATCAGAACTAAGGATGCATTGCTTTACATCAGTTTGTGCATTTCATAATCATATATTATTTAGGATTGATGTTGTGGTGGCTGCTACTTAGGGAGAGTAGTCAGATGGTTCAAAAATTGAGATATATGGTTCAGAGCTTAGAGATCTTTCACATTGATGTTAAAAGGGGAGAAGAGTCATGTGAAAAACTAGTGATTATTTTGGGATAAGAGCCTTATGGAGAGGAGATCATGTGAAAGAGTTGAGGAGAGAATGAGTCAGAACCTAAGTAGGAGTTAGTTGTGTTGATGGTTTTTTTCACATCATGTGTTTCCATCAATGCCAAAGGGGAGATTGTTGGATTTTGTGGTTGTGTTACTAATATGTGGTTGTCATTGATGTCAACACTATTAGCATTAGTGCATTTGAAGCTGTATATGTCGAGGATATTGAGAAAATTGTAATAGAATGAGTTGTAGGTTGTCAGTGGTGAAGTGATGTTCTATCTGTTGGTGAGTTTCATACATTGTTGATCAAAGGTTGTGGACTAAAGGGTTGTTGAGTATATCTAGTTTATCCACATTGAGTTTAAGAGATTCGTGTGAAGTTTTAATTGAGTTATGAAGATTTGTATTTTGACAGTTTTTCTATTACTTCAGTTTGTGTTCCTGAATAAAGATTATGTGATTCCAGTTAGTTCAATCATTGTGGATGGCTCTCTGTTGATTCATGATTCTTGTGGATGTTTCTAGATCATGCTCTATCTATGTTGCACTTCTGCATTGATCATTGTGCTCACGATCTGAGATTTTCTCTTGAGTGTTCATGTTTTTCATGTTCTTGTACAACAAGGTGTTGAAGCATGTTGTGGATCTTCAAGGATAAATTAATTGAAGTATTTTTGTGTTGGATATGCTGATTTTGGTCTTCACTATGTGGTGGCAAAACTTGGTTGATTCAAATTGAAAATTATCTATTGTTTTGGGCTGACAATTTGTATTCATTTTATTATTTGTCTGTGGCCAACATGTAGCAATGTAATTTCATGTTGCAGATATATAAGAATGATTGCTTATTCAAATTGAAGTGTGCCTAAAGGTGTGCTTGTGTATGATATGTGTGAATAATGTCCTAATCATTCGAAGGAAGACCGTAGTGTGAAGAAGAGTGAAGAAGAGTGAAGAAGTGTTCATGTGCTTAATTGGAACTATAATTAGGCATTAGCAGATGCTATTTTCTCAGGTCAAAATTTGGATGGTTGTAATCCGAATCTCTCTGTAAGATAGTGTGTCTTCCTTTGTAATTGAGCAGTGAGCTCTAGGCAGTGTGTCTGAATTCATGTGCATTCTCGATTTATTCTTCTTATACTTTTAATAGGGTATAATCTTGTGGACTGACCTCCACCATGGTTTTTCCCCTAACAGGGTTTCCACATAAAAAATCTTGGTATTATGTGTGTTTCTGATGTGTTGTTGATTTATGCTTTCATGGTTAATTATAAAATCTAAGAATAAGGTTAATAAGTTGAATAAGTTTGAAATTCGGTGACAATTGATTCACCCCCCCCTCTCAGTTGTCTACCCTTGTGTTGCCAACATTTTCATCTAGGTAATGTGAAAGATCATCATGGAAAAAATAGGCCCTTAAGTGGTAATGAAAATTTAGAAAAATAAGAGTTAGGCAACTTGATGTAAAAATTTGAATAAGTTATCTATATTATTTCAAAAACATGTAAGAATAGAATCTTTGGAAAATTGAATGTAGTTTCTAAACTACTAGGTTTATTTTAAAAAAAAAATCTATTTGGTGAAAATTTGAAATTTCAATGCAATAGTACTTAAATTTCAAGGAAAAAATAAGTAGGTGTCTGCTGACCACCCTAACCACAATAAAATGATAATATTTTTTATAATATTTTAGATATAAATAGAGGACTCATGTTGGATGTGATGCATATTTTTTTGCAATTTTTTTCCAAGTAAATAATTAATTATGATTTTTAATTACAACTTTTAAAAATAAAAAAATCATATGTATGATCACCTTAACTTGGTCAAAACTTCATGAAATTCAATTTTTTTAATCCTATAGTATGTGAAGCATATAATGTGACGCATGTTTTGGATTCAAAAAATGTGATACCGTTTGAAAGTTATAGATGTTTTTCAATTAGCCTACCAATCAAGACTTTAGTCATAATTCTAATAGAAAATGAATAATAATAATTTATTAAATTCAAAGTAAAGCATAATTTATATAAGTGGAAAGCTGAGAAGCTCCTTTACAAGCCCTTTTCATTTCATCAATTTTGGGTAAAATAAATGTCGTCAGCCACATGGGCGAAGTCTAGAAAAGCAAGGTAAGCTGTTAAATGCATTTTTTGTGTTGACCTTTTAGGATTGGCATGTCCAAACCAAATTCCAAAGCAAGCCTGAGGCTAATCCCTAGGCATTAAAGTTTTTGTCAAAGACATTGGATATCTGATTCAAATCAGATATTTAATTTGAATATGATATCCAATTTGTTTTACATATGAGTTTAAAAAATGTTATACAATTTATAATATATGATTTTAAAAATGCAATAAATAGTTTATAGTTTATTTTAATATATCTAGTTTAGAATATACAATATAGTTTATAATTTAATATATATTATACAATTTATGATAATCTCTCACATAATTATGTATTTAATATATAATATATTATATTATTATGTATAATATTTAAATATTAATTCTATATTTTAGTTAATGTATAAATATTTAAATACATACATATATATATATATATTACTAATATATAAAATATTTAAATATTATCTCTTTACCTCTCTCTCCCTCACTCTCTCTCACTCCTATCTCTCTCCCCTCTACCCTCTATCTCT
>VDFB02066114.1:0-10979 GCA_007258455.2 Sequoia sempervirens
AAAGTGAACATGGTAAGTTTGACAAATTGTGGACATGCCCATACCAAATTTTTGAAATATTGGGTCATAGTACTTATAGATTAAAGTCTTTGACTAGTGAAGATATCCCATTTCCTATGAATGGGTAGTTCTTAAAACATTATTTCCAGTCATGGGTATGTGTAGGATCATCATGGAAAAAATAGGCCCTTAAGTGGCAAAAAATTTAGAAAAATCAGAGTTAGGCAACTTGGTGTAAAAATTTGAATAGGTTATCTATATTATTTCAAAAATATGTAAGAATGGAATTTGTAGCAAATTGAATATAGTTTCTAAACTACTAGGTTTATTTAATATATATATATATATATATATATATTGTAAAAATTTGAAATTTCAATGTAGTAGTACTTAAATTTCAGAAAAAAAATAAGAAGTAGGTGTCTGTCTGACCACCCTAACCACAATAAAATGATAATATTTTTTTATATGATTTTAGATATAAGTAGAGGACTCATGTCTGGATGTAATACATATTTTTTGTAATATTTTTCCAAGTAAATAATTAATTATGAATTTTTTATTACAACTTTTAAAAAATATAAAAACTTGTATGTCTAACCACCTTAACTTGGTCAAAACTTCATGATTTTTTTTTTTAATCCTATACTATGCAAAGCATAGAATGTGACACATGTTTTAGATTCAAAAAATGTGATACCATTTGAAATCTATAGATGTCTTTCAGTCAGCTTATCAATTAGGACTTTAGTCATAATTCAAATAGAAAATGAATAATAATAATTTATTAAATTCAAAGTAAAGCATAATTTAAATTGGTGGAAAGTTGAGAATCTCCTTTAAAAACCCTTTTTGTTTCATCAATTTTGGGTAAAAAAAAGTTGTCAGCCACATACCCTACACATATCTATCATATTGCCACTTTTTGGCCCATCATGATCTTGCACATACCCTCATAACTAAATAGTTCTGTAAATAGCTTTGTAAATAGCCCTGCAAATAGTTCTGTAAATATTTTTGTAAATAGTTTTGTACGTAGCTTTTTTTAGTTTGTTTAGTTTGTTTTTATTGTCTTTTTTTCATTTGTTTCATTTTTATTTTTTTCGGGGTGTCGTGTTGTTTGATTTTACATTAATTGGAAACCTTTGAAGGTCTACAAGTCAATAGAAGATCAACTCTAGAACTTTAATCTATATTCTGATCAGAAATAGTTTTCCATTTATAAATTGTTTGAAAATTATTCAATTTTTTTATATACTCTGATTAACATGAATCATTCAGTTGATGTTGAGCTAAAAATGAATACATTTAAAATCATTCTACTAAAATTTGGGATAGCAGTTGTTTGCATTAATTAAAAAATCAAAAGACTACCTTTACTACCATTATAATTCCCAACCTAATAGTGGGCTTCAATGCTTGCAAGTTAATAAGAGAGCTATTATTGCAATATCAAAAGTAAAAAAATGAGCTATCATTGCCATATCAAAAGTAAAAAAAAAGGGATATCAACTCATTAGGCCATCCAAATAACTCTCCCGGGGCTATGGATGCCTGACCAACAATAGAGCTATGTTTGGGGGAATTACAGAGATAACCTTGTTGGGGCTATGGATGCTTGACTGGCAGCAAGGCTCTATCCTAGGCTGGCTTAAAAAGAATTGTCATATTATGTAGGTTAATGCAAATAGTTTCTATTTCTAAGTTTATTGTAGCCAAAATAATCAATTGCACACAGGTGAGCTTAGTAATACTTGATTTTGCATGCTAATCGAAGTAAAATTTGAATATGGAATAAGGATCCCATGATTTATAATTAGAATACTAAGGAAAGTTGGAATATTGATGTTAGATCTAGAATTGACTTTCTATTATTTTGTTTTGCTTTGTTGGTTGCTAGTTGTTGTGTGGTCTCACAACATGCCCCATTTTTCCCCTTTGGAAAAATGTGGACCCCCTCTTCTCCTTTTCCTTTCCTTGCTTTTTGTTTTGTTTTAGCTCATTTCAGCATTATTTTGATGCTCAATTGGTTGCTAATTGCCTCTCTCATTTTTACTTGGACTTTTTGTTGTTATATCCTTTTTGTTTCCCAGTTTTGATGTCTCGGTATGCTCTTAATGTTTAGTTTGTTATCGGAAGCCGGAATCCCAAAGTGTTGCATTTGATCCAAAAGAAATTGTATCTTCATAAGATTCTAGCTTCGCCTGGTATTTCATTGATCAAAATTTTAATCCCAGTAATTTCCTTTCTTATCGAAGTCTAGTTATTTATTGTTTCTTTCTAAAAGTTAGAAACTAGAGAGTCTACTTTGAAATGTGTTAAATTTATCTTTTAGACTCTATTTTTAGTCTTTCCTTTCATTCCATTTTTCTTTTTCTCAAAAGGTATATCTCAAAACCCAATGTTGTTTTCTCCTTTCAGAAGCAATATCAGAAAGCTTTAATCCTGGTGATCAGTAATTAATTACATATCTTTAATGATGTACACCTTGCAAAGAACCAATGTGAAATTTGATTACCACATATAATCATCACCCTGGGCATCTTTCTTCTCAAATAACGAGCTAGCATAGAAATCTAGGTGTTCGTGATTCAGATCATAATCCATAATGATTGCACCTTTATTCTAGGAATTAATGTGAAATAATAGGTAATTAATGAAGGTGGTGAACTACCTATGTACTTGGCATCACCTCAAGCATGCAATTGCTTTTACAACACTCCACTTCACGTCATATTGAAAATTTTCTAAGGACATTGAATTAATGAAATGACATTGGTGCACAAAGAGAGGTAAAATTTCAAGAAACTAAAACATAGCTACCAAGGGTTTTGAAGTTGCATTCTGAAGAATCACCATTAATAACTAGAACTAGGTATGTTTTGAATAACTGATACTTTGTTAAGAGTTTCTCAGGATAAAAATCTTGATAATGGTATTTTCCATTCTGAAATTGAAATGTTAATTATTCTCTAAACTATTAAATTTAATCGAAAATGAATTGAAAATTCTATGAAACGTAAGTTTTTGTTAAATCTAACCTTAACTCGCACACAAGACACATATTCTAAAAATTGTAGAGCACATTATATACAAAATGAGTACTTCTGATGCAAGGGTAGAAGATGAATTCAAGTATTGCAATTCACAAGTAGTACCCATCAACGTAGTGGTTACAGATACCCACATGGGATGGTCTTTTGACATTGAAATTCTCTCACGGCTATTACAAGAGAATGCTTCCCAATGTACCAAGAGTGCTGTGGCAAAAAAAATTACTTCCTACAGGAGGGTTTCTGCTAGCAATGGAAGCTCCTAAATTAGTTATGCAATGTATAAATCATTATAACCCAGTGAAGACGTTTGTTGAGAAAGAAGGGAGAGTTTATGTAGACCTGTCTTAGAAAGGAATCATATACACATTTGGTCTCCCCATTTACACATAGATGTTCAATGTTGACTTGAAAACCAAGACCAAGACATATCAGAGTGTTGAAGAGAATAATAGAGAAATTATGAGCACCCAGTGGTGCCAACTGTTGGACTCAAGGAACACTAAGAGGGGGGGTGAATCAGTGTTCATCAAGTTTAAACTTTAAATCCAGATATTAAACCATCCACAACATTTAGACAAAAGTAAAGATGCAAGCACATGAAAGAAACAATTAGAACACCATAACACCAAGATTTTTACATGGAAACCCTATTAGGGGAAAAACCATGGTGGAGATTAATCCACAATTTATACTCTATTAAAAGTATGAATAAAAGGGAATGCACATGCATTCAGGCACATTGCCTAGAGCTCACTGATCAAAATAAGGAAGGCTCACTGCCTTACAAAATATTTGAGTTTACAACAAAAATTTGAACTAAGAGGATAACATCTCCAAATGCCTAGATTCAATTCTAGTGAAGCTCAATAGATGATCTTTAGCCCTTCTGACTCATTCTATCTTTCTACTATGCTCTACTATATTTTTCTGCCCTTCTAAAATTGTGCATAGATTGCTCAATCACCCTTCTAATACTCACACACACATTTGTTCACTTTCACACACCTTCTCCTCTCTCAAAATGAATTATCGATCTCTTATATATATCTGCTAGCAAAGATTTGATCGCTTTAATTCGACTTTAACAAAACATGAAATATCCTTCAATAGTTGGCTCAAATCACAAATTTCATTTAATTTGTACCCATCAAAGTCAGCTAAGACATAGCTAGGACCCAAAAAAAAATAACCAACACAAGAAAAAATTAAGCAATTACTCCTTATACATCTGTGACATGCGACATTCACTAGGTCAACCACAATGAGCAAATAAACATAAAAACATCCTACCAAAGCATCCATCCAGATCTCCTAACTCATACACTGATCAATGTAACATCACAAAACTTAACAACAAGATAGTATAGATGCTTAAAAAACTCTCTCAAAGATCCACAACTCAAAGTGATGATCCGGTGAGGCGTATAGATTGATGTACTAACTGGATACCCTATTCTTCATACTTTCTGTCGGTAAAACTATGATCTTGCATTTCTTGCCGATATGGATAAATCTTGATCTACGGACCAGAGAGATGACTTAGGTTGCTATCAATGACAACATTGGAAGCTACATGCGAACAATCTCCCCCAAGCCATATGCCAACAATCTCCCCCTTTGGAATTGATGGCAACACTTAGTGAAAAATGACTAAGTGTCAGAATTCAAAATTTCAAAACTCAAACTCCCCCTTAGAATGATAAAACATTTTTCACTGCTCTCGTCCCCCTTGGACATCAATGAAATATATATATATTTTTATTATGCTCTCTCTCCCTTTCAAAAATTTCAAAATTTGAAATACAACTGCTACTTAAGTTAGAAAATTAACTTGTACTTATCTTTCATACCCAGAAGAAATTTCTTCCATGCTTCTACATAAATCCCAATGATTAAGATCATGCTATTATTCTTAGATGTCTTGTTAATAATTTGAATGAGAGATTCTAGAATTGTAATTGCCTCTTCTAACTTCTCTCCTTTCTTCAAGACCTCAATTAGTTGCTCCGACCTGCATTCAGTCAGATCCTTGACTTTCCAAAATGTGTCCACAAGCTTGTTCCTAGTGAAGTGGAGTTTTGAATGCTCAGACTGCAATTCTTGAATTCTTTTCTTTATTGCACCATCCCTATCCTGAGACATGTTGTAATCCTGACCAATTTTGACCAACTCAGCTTCAATCTACTCCATCTTTTCCTTATACCTCCCAACAACATGAGGCCACCGAAGACAATAGTTGTAGATGTTGTTAGTTGAATTAATGCATTGTCTCAACTCATTCATTTTCCTTTTCAATTTGGTAAGGGACAACCTAAAATTCTCCTTCAGATGTAGAATTACTTCTTCCTCTTTCCTATTCAGGGACTCAGATACCATAGCTTCCTTGATACATTCAATCAATTCATCTGGAAAGAAATTTTGCAAACTCTCCAAACCAATATTATTGTGCCCAAAGTAAGAACTCAATGGGTTGCTCATATGAGGGTCTCTCCAACCATAAGTCAACAATTTTCTTCATCCCATCTTTTTCTTGAAGAAGCTGCAATATCCTAGCTTTGAATAAGGCATCATTTTCTTCACTTCCTTCTACCATCAACACATCCAGTTCAACTGATTCCGTTCATCCCTAGGAGTATACTCATCAGAGTCCTCATCTGGTATATCCATAATTATTTATTCTTTTCCTTTTTCTTGAGTTCTTGGAGACTTGTGTACCAGAGGAGCGTAAACAAAATTTTCTTCTACTCTCTTCTTCTTTCCCAACACTTCACCAAAAGAAGATCCAACTTCAAGCATCTTTATCGGAAGTGAAATACTAACTTCTCCAAACTTCCCTAGCAATTCCTTAAAGAAATTTGCATACACTTGCTCATAATTTCCCAAAGCATTAGAATGTTCAAAAAATTTCTTACAAATCAGTTCATTTTCTTTCCACACAACATTTTCGATCTGTTTCAAACAATTCATAAAATACACCATAAGACATATAATCAAGGTACAAAACCTAAAGGAGTAATCTCCTTCTTTCGTCAATTGTACATTTTCCATCAATTGTTCCTTTAGTAATCCACATAGATCAAAGTCTTCATCCTCCATAATCATTTTGTGAGTGATATATACTGCGCTTGCCAAAGTTGCACCTTCCCTATTTTTGAAAAAGATTTTATATGAAATTCCATGTGTAATGTACCTTGTTATTAGATCTTTGATCATCGAGATTATCAAAGCTCTCTGGTCTCTAGTCACACCAATTAGGGTTTTGACCACTTGATTCTGAATTGACTTCTTTTTCAAAATATCTCCAACATTGCATAATCCTGTTAGATTTCTAATCACATCCTTCGAAATAAGATAGGGTTTATCCAGAGTAAGGATGTCATCATCCAATCTATTCAAGATAAACCTGACCACTTCTATGTTGATGAAATAAAGAAACTCATTCCAAATCTCCAAACTCTTGTGTTTCATGCCTTCAAGCCATTTCAATTCACCAGATGGCAACAAATTTCTCACAGCCCTAATCTTTCCACTACTATATTCATCCAAATTCACCATTCATTTGATTTGCTTCATTTTCCTTTGCTTACAAAGCAATTTTTTCTTCCGAGCACAAAATTAAGTGAGAATTTTGCAAATTGAAATACCTAATGAATTTGCTACTGAATTATGCTTTACTCCTTTAAAATTTCACTGCAGAAGCTCTCCTTCTATTCTTCTTCAATGCAAGGTGACAAATGAGGGTTTGAAATACCCTTTTATAACTTCCCACCTGCCCTTTTTATTGCATTAAATACTTTTCCCTAGGAGTTCTGGGTACTCTATTTTCTCAAACAGCCAAAGAAAAAAAAATTTGTGGACCTTCTACTTCTCATACTTCTGCATAAGCAATCACTGATGCATTTGCAAACTTTTTTCACAGCTATTGACAATTTCCTACATTCTAGTGCTAGCTACCAACACAGGGACAAAGGTTTTTCTTGAAAAAATCCCCCTAGGCCCATGGCCTAAGATCAATTTCTGGAGGAATTACCAGAGGTTGCTTCTGGTACGGACTTATCAGATTCACTCTTCTTTACCCATTTTTTCTTCATCTGATATCTTAAATTTCTTCCATAGTTACTTTCCCTTTTCCTTTATCATCTTTCTGTGAAATTATTCCTTTGTATATCGGACCTCTTCTATCCATGTTTTTGTTCCTGTAGAATCTAGCAATGTGACCAAATCTATTGCAATTGTAAGACACGTGATCTCTCTGTCTAGACCATTCATTCCATTGATTCCCTCTTGATCTGCATTGGTTAGCAATATGCCCAATTCTTCCACAGGTGTAGCATTTAACATTTCTTACACTGACAAACACACTTTTGCATTCAATTGACTTATGACCAAACTTATTGCAACTATAACACTGACTAGGAAATGATGAATTACTTGAATTTATTTTACTTCTAAACCGAGAAGCCATACAACCAAATTTATTGCAAGCAAAGTAGTAACCATTAAAATTTTGAGCATTGGGTTGTCTTACCAGATATATTTTGTCTTTGTTCAATTTATTTCTTTGTCTAGAATCCTTGTGTTCAAATCCAAAGATTTCTCCTTTCTCATAGCCAAGACATCGCTTATCATTTGCATCCTTCTGTCCTTTAGTCAGCTCATCAAGCTTAGCATAACTGATCATGAACTTTTCCTTGTACTCATTTGCAGTAGTGAGTTCATTTATGAGAATAACTATTTGTCTTTCAAGCTCTTGTTCACTATTTTTGGATTGTTGTAGCTCAATTTCTAGCTGAATGAATTCACTATTTAATCTACTACATTCTTTAAACTTCTCTTTTAAAGATTGGGCCAAATTCTCCTCATTCTTCTTCCTTTCTTCAATCTCCTTGGTTAGCTTCATTTCCACATATTTCATCTCAAGCTTTAGAGTAGCATTATTCGTAGCAAGTTTTTCACATTCCTCTGTTATCTCTTTTAGAGTTTGATTTAGGTGAACATTTTCCAAGCTTTTTATTTTCTTTCTGCTTTAGCTAGTCACAAAGTTCCTTCCTCTTTTCTCTTCACTCATTGATTTTTATCACATTAGAGTAATAAGTTAGTATGGCAATTAATTACATCACATTGATTAATTAATTAAGTCATAATCCCTCTTTATTACTAAAAGCTAAACTTAGGCACGTATAATTAATTGTGGTGTGGAGTGTGCACACACTAGGAGTTTCATTTAGGGTTTCCCTTTTTAGAGGTTTCTTGATCTCATTATAGGATTGATCACATTGTAATAATTGATTCTCTTAATGCATTTTCACAGAGAGGTTTTCTGAGAACATTGCTTTTTCGTTCTTCATATCTTTTGCATGTGACAGGTATCGATCTTGCATGCAGGTGATCTTGGTGATTCTAACATGGTATCAGAGCTCCAGACCTGCAGCTTCCTGTTCGTGATCTGAAAATATGGCCTCTTTCAGTGAGATTCAAGTGCAAGGGTTTCCATAGGCATCTCTTTTGCAAGATCTGGGGGTAGCCTAAATTTTGGCTCACTTTGGGCTCAAACGGACACCGCCATTGCATTCGCAGCGGCCAAAAACCCTAGAAACGCCTGTCGTTTTGTCGATTTTGGAGCAGTTGATCCGGGAGGCAAAAAAATTTTGTCTGAGGGCGTCACGGCCTCCCGATACGCGTCCGAGGCTGAAAATCGTAAAAATGTAGCGGATTTTTTGAAACTTCAGGCCAGCGCTTCGATTATAAGGAGAGTCGCCATTACGAAACCGCACCGGCGGCCACCCAGCGCCCGGCTGCCGCCCGCCTGCGCCATTCCGCCGCCCGCGCAGAACAGGCCGCGTCGCTGGCCCCCGGCCATATGGAGAACCTGCCGCCGCCGCTGTCATCCGCCAGCCCCTGAGGGCTTGTCTCTGCGGCCGGCGGTCACATTGCGGACCAGAGGCTTAGATCCGCCCCGGCCGGCCCCCTCCAGCGCACCCGTGGTCATATGGAGAACCGGCGGCCTCCATCTCCGCCCCAGCCCCCGACGCTCAGCCCCTGGTCGCCCACAGGACCAGGGGCCCAAATTTTTTCATTTTGCAGGGGGGCGATTTTTTGCCCTGACGGCCAGACGGCCGTCAAATTTAAGCTCTGAAATGATGACGTCAGCATGACGTCAGCGTACGGCCGGCCCTCATATGCCCCCTCCTAACCCTAGTTTGCCCTAAAGAAGCAGTTTTTTTCTTTTTGGCTATAACTTGGGCATACAGTATCGAAATTGGGCAAACGAGATATCGCCGGAAAGCTGATTCCGAGCTCTTTCCTGTAGTGCAGTTTATTTTACAGTAATTTTCTGTTTTACTGCATTTATTACTGTTTGAAGTCAGATGTACTTTTTATGCTTCCAAGCTCATAACTTTTTGCCACGATCTCCGTTTTTCGCCTCGTTTGAAGCGTCGGAAAGGTATTGAGGAGCTCTAGGTTGCTGTCCATGCAATTTTTCTGTATCTGTCCCAGGTTTATCAGTTAGTCCAGATTTGGCCCAATGGGTTGTTTGGTGATTACTTGGATGTTTTGGCAGTTGGGAGAGTGCATCTTGCATCTTTGCACTTCATTTTACAGTAATATATCATTTAATAATCACTTGCTGCATCATAGATTCCAGAGTTGTTCCAGTTTGGAGTTTTCCAGTGTTCTGTGGCATCGGGTTTTCTGTTGCTTTAATCATGATTCCTTGAGTCAATCAGTGACTCTCATCCGGTTTCAGTAGTATACAGAAGAATATTTCCTTGCTTGCCTATATCAAGTTCCAGTGTTACTCTACAGAGTTCTTCCAGTGCTTCTTTGCAACATGTAATCTCATTGTAGGGGGGTTTTGTCCCACTGGGTTTTTCCTTCTCTACTCCTTTTTTGTTTTGTATTGGGTTTCTTGCACATCACTTTGTGCCATATTTTGTACTCGCACTGTATTATAAAGTGCCATGGGGGGTTGTGTAGTGCCTTTGTTTTGCCATCACACCTTTGTCCGGTGAGTGTCCCTCCACGACAACAGTGAATCCAGATGATTCCAGTCTCATGTATGTGTGTTTTATTTTGCACACCACTTTTCAGTTGCAGGTGCTTTCTTGTGCACTTTCAGATGTTCTTGGTTCCTTTTCATGCACTTCATTCTTGCATTGTAAATGGGTACCTGATCAGGCCTCGTTGCCGGGACCCATCTTTGCTTTCATGCATCCTATTCTAGTGTTTTAGCTTCTTCCTAAGTTCATCTTAAGGGGGGGTGTTAGAGTAATAAGTTATTATGCTTAATTAATTACATCACATTGATTAATTAATTAAGTCACTTATTCCTCTTTATTACTTAAGTTAAACTTGGGCACATTAATAATTAATTATTAATTGTTAAAATTATTGCACACTAGGGTTTCATTTAGGGTTTCCCTTTTAGGGTTTCTTGATCTCCTTCATAAGGATTGATCACATTGTAATAATGGATTCTCTTAATGCATTTTCACAGAGAGGTTTTCTGAGAACATTGCTTTTTCGTTCTTCATATCTTTTGCATGTGACAGGTATCGATCTTGCATGCAGGTGATCTTGGTGATTCTAACATATCCTTCAATGATTGTATGATTTTTTTGGCATCCACAAGGTTTGCTTTTAATTCCATGACTTCTTCTTTAGATTGATCAAGATCATCAAGTACCACCATAAGCTGTTGTTGGAGACAACCAGAGTCCATTATATTCCAAGATCCACCTCAAGCTGTTAAACTTCCTTTAGAGGAACTGTGCTTTGATACCAATTGTTGGACTTGAGGAACACTGAGAGAGGGGGAGTGAATCAGTATTAAAAAATTTTAAACTTTAAATCTAGATATTAAACCATCCACAACATTTAGACAGAAGTAAAGATGCAAGAACATGAAAGAAAAAATTAGAA
>VDFB02066115.1:0-63439 GCA_007258455.2 Sequoia sempervirens
GTTAAATTTAAAGATCAGATTTTATGCACAAAAATAAATTGAAATCAAACACAATAACACAACAGATACCCTGGGAAAACTCTCCTCTTGAGGGAGAAAAACCCAGCAACAAATATATCTTTTATATATATAAGCAATGGCAACAAGTTACATTACAAAGAAGCCACACACAAGGCCAAAGATTAGCATTAACAATGGCTGTAACAACAAAGAACAATCTGCTCTTCCTTGAAACTCAAATCTGCTCTTGATGACTTTGCAATCTGTGTTCAGAAAACAATTGGCTGATTGCTTATATTATCAAAGGAGATGATTACATTTTATAGAGAAGGTAGAAATACTGTAGACATTAAAAAATGTCTATCTACCTCACCCACTAGAAAACCCACTATCTACTGTAGTGATCCACTACTAAACCCACTAACTATCCACTAGCAGCCCACTAATTGTCCACTAGCAACCCACTAGCTATCCACTAGCAGCCCACTAGCTATCCACTAGTAGATTCCCACTAGCTATCCACTAGTTATCCACTAGCAGCCCACTAGCAGATTCCCACTAGCTATCCACTAGTATCCCACTCACATTAAATATGAGCTGCCCACTAGCAACCCATTCACATTAAATATGAGCTGCCCACTAAGCAGCCCACTAGTTATCCATATAAATAAATAGCCAATGTATGTCTTCACTCGTGGCTGGAAGGATGAACCTGAAGTTGCTATATCATTAACACTCCCTCTTAGCTAGGGAGATAACTTCTAGCTGCTCAAGACAAATCACCTCAACATGATGCCCATCACATTGGCTGCAATCAGATGTGAAAATAAGAATATGACCTCAGCGTGATATTAGATATCACCTCAACATGATATCAACCATAATGGCTACAACCATACTATGGTGTGTACACGTGTTCATCACTTGCGTGATGTTGTCACCTCAACATGACACTCACAAGTACAAGATGTGTCATGGAGTCTCACACATAACATCCACCATGACTCAGGCTCAAAGGATGGAAACAAGGGCTTACACCTCAAATTCCTCCATCTTAGAGAAAAATGCATTAACAAGGGCTTTCACCTCAAATTCCTCCGTCTCAGAAGAAAATACATTAACAAGGGCTTGCACCTCAAATTCCTCCATCTCAAAGGAAAATGCATTAACAAGGGCTTGTAGATCAAATTTCTCTGTCTCAGAGGAAAATGCATTAACAAGGGCTTGCACCTCAAATTTCTCTGTCTCAAAGGAAAATGCATTAACAAGGGCTTGCACCTCAAATTCCTCCGTCTCAGAGGAAAATGCATTAACAAGGGCTTGCACCTCAAATTCCTCCTTCTTAGAGGAAAATGCATTAACAAGGGCTTGCACCTCAAATTCCTCCGTCTCAAAAGAAAATGCATTAACAAAGGCTTGCACCTCAAATTCCTTTGTCTCAAAGGAAAATGCATTAACAAGGGTTTTCACCTCAAATTCCTCCGTCTCAGAGGAAAATGCATTAACAAGGGCTTGCACCTCAAATTCCTTTGTCTCAAAAGAAAATGCATTAACAAGAGCTTTCACCTCAAATTCCTCCGTCTCAGAGGAAAATGCATTAACAAGGGCTTGCACCTCAAATTTCTCTGCCTCAAAGGAAAATGCATTAACAAGGGCTTGCACCTCAAATTCCTCCGTCTCAGAGGAAAATGCATTAACAAGGGCTTTCACCTCAAATTCCTCCGTCTCAGAGGAAAATGCATTAACAAGGGCTTCCACCTCAAATTCCTCCTTTTCAGAGGAAAATGCATTAACAAGGGCTTGCACCTCAAATTCCTCTATCTCAGAGGAAAATGCATTAACAAGGGATTTCACCTCGAACTTTTCTCACAGAGAAGAACTCATTAAACAGGTGCACTGATCTATTGAGACTCTTTCTCAGTTAAGGCTGGATTCTCCACCATACCAAGCTTATCTCGAAAGTACACAAACTTGATTCTGGAGAGAGGCTTGGTGAGAATGTCTACCGTTAGCTCATTAGTGCTGATATACCTCAACTATATAGCCTTTTGCAGTACCATATCTCTGATATAGTGGTACTTGATCTCAACATGCTTGGTTCTGTCATGGAACACAAGATTGACAAATAGCTTCACGCAACTCTGATTATCACAATGAATGATAGTAGGCTCCATTGATTGCCCAAATAATCTTGCAAGGAGCTTACGAAGCCACACTGCTTCTTGAGCTGCCATACAAGTTGCCATATACTCTACCTCGACTATACTCAATGCTACAGATGACTGCTTCCTGCTGCACCAGGATATCATAGCAAATCCAACCTGAAGAATATCTCAATCCATATCCAACTGTGCCACGCAAGTATCTTAGGATATGCTTTGCTACAACAAGATTACCATCTTCAAGCTCAGTAGGCTCCCTCTGAATCTTCAAGCACTTGCATCAACCTTCTGACCTCTTTGTCCAAGATTTCCTACAACTTTGACTTAGATAATTGTTTTCCAGTGCACACCTCTGGTACTGTAGAGATTTCAGGATAGACCTCCTCGACCTCAACCCAGATCTCACTATTCTAAATAGGTTTGCGGAGCTACCAATGACAAATCCAGATGACAGTCTTGAGCAATTATGATCTCAACAGCTAAAGGGATCTTCTAAGGATTTAGCACCTAGCTTTGCAATACCGTAATCTTCACTTCTTCTCAGTGAGTTACAAAACTCCCTCTTGACCCCTGCTTCAAAGATTGCAAGGAAGACTTCTGGAAGTGAACTCCCTCTAGCCACCAACTCAGTCCCATGGCTGCAAGTTGTGACTTCACGCTTGATCATTTCTTTGGTCGGCATGACTTCCTCACAAGATGCCTCAAGCTTTTCATCACTAAGCAATCTCTCAACACCTTCTACTCTTAGATCTGTCCTGGAAGCATTTTAGAGAGAGATTACTAATTGTTTATAACTACCCCAAAGAAATATCAATGCTAGAAGCATACAAGATTCACTATCCCAATGTATAGCACAAATAAATAAGAATTTATAAACAATATTAAAAACATGAATAAAGAAATCAACCTATAAGTGAAAATATGTAGCAAATATCAAAAGATCAGAATGAAGGGATAAAGAACTTATCTTCATTGAATTCTGATATAACTCTTTCTTCCACCTTTTACTCCTCTCGAGAGTGCTAAACTCAGCACAACAAAAGACAATCTGCACAACTACAAATTTCTTGCATGCATTATGCAGTTAGCATGTAGAACCAACCTTCTCCAAGAGTCAAGGCTCTATTGCAGACCATGCATAAGAGAATGATATCGATGTCAACAACCAATCACAATCAAAATTTTAGATCTCCTTTCATTTCTGAGTCACACTCAAAAATCTTCACAACTAGCATGAATAATAACGTCCCATGTGGCTTTTTCTAGACCTCACATTTCACTCAGACTGCTTGAATCTGATGGGATCTTTTCTTGGACCCGCTCTGATACCATGTTAAATTTAAAGATCAGATTGTATGCACAGAAATAAATTGAAATCAGACACAATAACACAATAGATAACCTGGGAAAACTCTCCTCTTGAGGGAGAAAAACCCAGCAACAAATATATCTCTTATATATATGAGCAATGGCAACAAGTTACATTACAAAGAAGCCACACACAAGGCTAAAGATCAGTATCAACAATGGCTGTAACAACAAAGAACAATCTACTCTTCCTTGAAACTCAAATCTACTCTTGATGACTTCGCAATCTGCTCTTGATGACTTTGCAATCTGTGTTCAGAAAAGAATTGGCTGATTGCTTATATTATCAAAGGAGATGATTACATTTTATAGAGAAGGTAGAAATATTGTAGACATTAAAAAAATTCTATCTACCTCACCCACTAGCAAACCCACTATCTACTGTAGTGATCCACTACTAAACCCACTAACTATCCACTAGCAGCCCACTAATTGTCCACTAGCAACCCACTAGCTACCCACTAGCTATCCACTAGCAGCCCACTAGCTATCCACTAGTAGATTCCCACTAGCTATCCACTAGCTATCCACTAGCAGCCCACTAGCAGATTCCCACTAGCTATCCACTAGTAGCCCACTCACATTAAATATGAGCTGCCCACTAGCAACCCATTCACATTAAATATGAGCTGCCCACTAAGCAGCCCACTAGCTATCCATATAAATAAATAGCCAATGTATGTCTTCACTCGTGGCTGGAAGGATGAACTTGAAGCTGCTATATCATTAACAACTGTAACCAGAGATATACCAAGAATAGCTGCTATGATTTGAGGAAAAATCGGCAAACCCTCCAATCTTCTGCAGATGCACATGACGCCCCAAAATAGACTGCAAGAAGCCAAATGTGTAGATGTTTGCCCTAGCTGCGATCAAAAAATTGACCGCACCAAACCACAATTTTTGAGGAAAAATTTACCAAACCCAAGATTACAATCATCGATTTTTTCAGCAAAAATGGTAAAAACCAAATATCCCTCCCAAATGACAAAAACCCTAACAAGGGTATACAGGAGAAAAACTTTTAATTTTTGATGAGAAAATTTTAAACCCTCTCGGAAGTTTATAACCTAGAAGACAGATTTTTTTCTTTTATGGTACAAAAAAATATTTAAAAACCCAGAACATCGATTGTCGGCTTCAAAAATAGAGGGTCTGGAACCCTAGGCCGCCATTGAAGACCAGAAAAGATTGCAGAAAAATATTTTTGGAAAATGACAGAGATAAAGGCACGAAAAGAAACCCTAATTGCCACCAAGAAAGGAGAGAGTTTCTTCAGAAAATCGCAACCAAAATTATTAGAAAATCATGGCCAAGTGAAGGCAAAATATGCGTCAAGCTTTCTTGACAAATGGCGGCCAGATAAGCGTCTTTCTTCACTCACATTGGTGCCAGAAAAATACAAACAAAAACGTGTCTTTATTCACTCACATTCACACCAAAAACACGAAGAACAAGATCCCCTTCACAGGAGATACAGGAATGATAAAGTCCTATCGTGGGTTACATTAGTCGCGCATGTCGAAGACATAGGCGACAAAACACAAGCTGTAACAAACAATCTATGGCCCTAAACAAACACACGATCTTTACTAGAAGAAAACACACGCACCACAGACTGAGGAATCTATTTTTTGGAAGTCGTGGATTATAGACACACACACGAATGCAACAACAAATCAAACCCTCAAGCACAAAAAAATCCCACGAGATTTTCAATTTTTTTTAAAAAAAAAAATCCAAAATTATTTCGAAAAAATTTTAAACAGAATAATTTCAAAAAGAAATTACAATTTTTTTGAAAAAATTTATTCGCCTGGGCTCTGATACCATGTTACAGAATCGATGTTGTTCTATATTAATCAAGAGGAACGATATTTCTTTATATAGAGTAAAAGATACGATGTTTCTAAAAGAAACAATCGTTAAGTTAGAAAAAGCAACGACAAGATGACCATTACGACATAAATAGAAAGATATTATTCTAATAGACATAACCAAAACATTTTAAGTATAAAAAAATTGCACAATGGGAATTCTTATATTCAATTGGTGATTTTGCTAGGCATACAACAAATTTGTTTTTTAAAATAGTTTGCATCATTATAGAGAAAATAATTTCAAGTATATCAATAAGAATTAGAAAAGGTCAATTAAAAGGATGTACACTGCTTGCAAAAGATGTTAAAGACAAGCCAAATTTAGATAAAATTTTAAAATTAGAGATTGGATACATGGATTTTAACCATATCTGTATCTCTCCAAATTACCTACAACAAATCAAGAAAAACATATTTGCAATGATAGGACAGCTAGGTGCTCCAACATTTTTCCTAACCTTTTCAAGTGCATAACACCAATGGACACCATTAGTATCAACACTAACTAAACTACATAAGAATCGAATTGATAAAAATAATTATGAAAAAGCACATGAAACTGATATTGATTCACTTGTTCGAAATGATCCTGTCACTTGTACTTGTTACTATGGACATAATAAATTGTCTCAAAAAACTACTACGCAAGGATAATACAATTCTAGGACATATCAATGACTTTTTCTTTGTTATAGAATTTCAAAATAGGGGAAATCGGCACAATCATGCTTTAATATGGGTTAAAGAAGCACCTATATATGGAAAATCGAATCCTCAACATATTGAAGAATTTGTGGACAAATATATTACATGCAATACAAACATTCCCAATGAAAGATTTCGTAAGTTACATTGACACTACCACACAAAAAGTTGTAAAAAAACAAAAAATAACACATTGCAGATACATAACTTCCTATTTCCACCTATGGGAAAGACAACAATACTAGAACCAATTACATCAACTGATCATACTATTATAAATAATGTAGTTCAAATATTTATAGCTCTAGAACTAAATAATTATGACCACTCTATCAATTTTGATGATTTCTTAAATGAGATAAAAATACAAGAAGTTGATTACATAAAAACAATACAATCAACACTAAAATACCCAACAATTCTTCTTAAAAGAGAACCATCACATGCTCGGAATAATAGTTTTGGTTAGAAAATACCAGAATTATGGCAAGCAAACAATGATGCACAATTTGTTTTCAATGCTTTTGCTGTAGCATCATATTGTTCATCATACATGACAAAAATTGACAAATCTATGACCACAGCTTTCAAAACAATACGAAAAGACTATGAGACAACAAAAATAGATGATGTACAAATGATTCGTAGTCTTGGAAATACTTTACTTAACTTGCAACAAATGTCTACACATCTAGCAATACACATGATTCTCTCACTACCTTTAAATACAAATTCTAAAACAACTATTTTCATAAACACATCTCCAACAAAAGAACATACATTTATTCTTAAGCCTAACTCATTACTGAAATTTGAACCTAATGAGTCAAATCAAATAATGTGTAAATCAATCATAGATCACTATATTGAACGGCCTACATATTTGAAACAAATTTGTCTCGCTCAATTTGCTTTAAAATATAGAATCAATAAAGGAAAAATTGTAAAACATAAACATAATAGTATCATAAGATTTGTCAAATATAACAAACATGTTGATTGTAACAACTATTGTAGAGAAAAACTATTATTATATGTACCTTTCAAGAAAAGTGAAAATACAATAAAAGAATGATTCAAAACATTTGAAGATGCATACATCTATTATGAAAAACAAATAAATATAAACCAGGATAAGTATACATACAATTTCAATTCTACATGGGGAGATCTAGACAAAACATTTGAACAGGTAGAGACAAATGAAAAAACAACCGATAATGTATTTAAGAGACAAAAAATAAGTAACAACAAATCTAAAACTTATGAACTAACACCAGATTTACAAAAATTACAACAAAAACAATAAATAAATAAATTTGATATTGGTTTTCAAGTTGTACAAAATCCAAATATTCTAGATAACATTCAATACTATAAACTACGACAAACACTTAATAGAGAACAACAACAAATTATAAAAGAAATTGCCATGAAAAAGAAAAGAAAAGGAAAAGCCATTGTGCCTATTCTTAATTGGTGGTGCAAGAACAAGTAAAACTTTTACTGCAAAAGCAATTTTTTCAAATGCTACTATGCATCTACAACTCAAGTGCTAGTTCAAATCCGCTAAAGCAAAAAGGATTTGTAATGGCTTATATAGGAAAAACAACATACAATGCTAGTGGAACAAGTATACACTTTGTATTTCTATTTCCCTTTAACAAGTTCGTCTTCATCCCACTTAGCAATCAAACCATAGATTCACTGCAAAAACATTATGAATAGTTCCAAGTACTCCTCATAGATGAAGCTTCTTTAATAGGTAGTCAATTTTTATATTTAATTGACAAAAGAATGAGAGAAATCAAACATGCCCCTACAAAATATTTTGGAGGCATTGACATAGTTCTCTGCGGAGACTTTTACCAGGCACAACCAATATAGGATAGCTTTATTTTTGAACATCCTATTATAAACAAAGAAAGAGTACCATACACTTTTTGGACAAAAATGATAAATGTTATGAATTGAAAACAACAATGCGACAAAAAAATGAAAAAATTATCTTCATACTAAATAGAATACAAACCAATTCACAATCCAATGATGATATACAATACCTTAATAATAATTGCTTTCACCCAGCTCCTATTGTCCCCACCTTCCCATATATTTTCTACACTAACAAGTCTGTAGCTAATACATAATAATAATATGTTATCAATTGTAGTTGAAGAACCAATCATCATTAAAGCAATTGATGAAATGGAAGAAAACCATGGAAATACAACAACATATCCAATGAAAAGAATACCAAAACAAATAATATTAAAAGTGAACATGTTAGTAGAGTTATATGCAGGGAATTATAATATGAAAGATGGATTGGTAAATGGTGCAAATGGTATCTTCAAAGCATACACAATCACAAACCGAGAAGACATACTATGGATACAATTCAATGACTCAAATATTGGACAATCACAATGTCAAAAATTGAAGCACTTATATACAAATATAATTTCAAAAGAATGGGTACCAATACTACGAATAGAAAAACCTATTTTGCAAATGAAAAATCCATCACATATTAAAATCCGTAAACAATTTCCTATACAATTAGCATGTGTATGAACAATTCATAGAACACAAGGTCTTACACTAGATGGAATCACGTTTGACCCATCATGAATCAACTCACACAGATTAGTATATACAACACTTTCACATGTTCGAGATATGCAATCACTATACTTATTAAGCCCACTTAGAAAACAAAATTTTAAAGTGAAAGACAAAATAATAAATGAAATGCACCAATTAACTACCACAACAAAGTGGAAAGAAGAATGCAATAACCCAAAAATAAATGACAACATTGCACTAAAAATTCTATCTTTGAACACAAGAAGTCTAAAGTCACATATCAATGACATTATTCATGATTACAACTTCTTAGAATCAGACATAATATGCTTACAAGAGACACACACATCTGAATTGTACTATCACAAAAAACTTACAAATTTTAATTCTATTTCTATGCATCATTTTCATGGAGTGATGATTTATGTTAAAAAGCATATCCAAATCACTTATTCAAATCAATACAGTTCAAACAATATCAAAGTTTTACAAACCAACCTACTTATTCAAAGCTTTGAAATCACAATAATTAACTTGTATTCACCACCAAAAACAAAAATCTATTCAATAATTGAAATTATACAACAATCACTAGCCAACATTAAATTGAATAATAATATACTAATTCTTGGAGATTTTAATATCAATATGGAAAATGACAATACAAATACAGAACAGTTACAAACATTTCTTCATAACAAAAATATACATTTCTTGCTTGATATAAATAATAATGTACCAGGATCAATTATTGACCATGCTTGGTCAAACATTAACAAAACATATTACAAAATATTCAAAATAGATACATATTGAAGTGACCATGATAGTATTTGTTTATTTCTTAATTCAATAAAAAAATAACAACTACTAAAATATATTTTAATTTAAATTTAACTTTACTCATACTATAGAACCTTTAAAAGGTGAAATCAAAAACATGGTAAGAACATACATTATGCTTACATTTTGTCTTTTTATTTTTTAAACATTTTAATGTTTATGATTATCTAACCAATCTATTTCCTGTAACAGGTTTCTATTGTTCAATACCATTTCAAATTAAGAGTTTGAAAAGAATAGAGACTAACAAAAATAACGTACAGGAACAACAAGTCAAAATGTAAGTATCTTTTTATATCAATATTTTTCAAAAAATCACAAAGATTATTAATGAATAGTTTTTAAAAAACATTTATGATATAAGTCATATAAACAATACTTTATATTGTTTTTCAGGCCTAAAAAGGAACATACAAAAACAGTTTCAATTGAAGGACTTAATGGTCATAAAATTGATGAAGTGTTTAAAGGCGATGTGATAGTAACATATAAAACTCAGTTCGATAAAAACGAAAATTCAATAGAAGTCTCTCATACAAATCTAAAAGTTTGGTATTCAATTCTGAAAAATGGATATGCCTTGTTTAGAGCTTTGAATCCTATCTAAAAGATCAAGCTATTGACAGGGTCTTTAAAAAACTGGTAGTACTTTTAAAAAAAATGCAAACTTCAGATCTTGTTATGGTGTATCTATAGTTTTATGGTCCTTCTGAAGTTGAGTACTACATGATTGGTGTTTTTTTTTTTTTTTTTTTTGAAGGATGCCATGATTTGTGTTTTTAATCATATCTAAAAAAAATTTCCCCTAAATTTCATATTGTTCTTATTATGAGTATATTAGAACGGTCATGTCTATGTTGCTGCTAATTTGTCTAATTTAGGAGGTGTTAAAAATACACAGGTATTAGTTTTCTTTTGTAAAAATCAAATATTGAATTAATTGTACTACCGTGCTGCAAGATTTGTTTATAAAATGAAATTGAACTCCATATAGTTTCAGTGCTATTACTTGTTGCTAGCCATGTTTATGTTGGTGTCCAATTTTGGTTCTCTTCCCAACTGTTCTAGTATAGCACTCCCAAGTTTAGATTAGGCTTGATGGGAAAACAATAACAGTCAATTCTTTGCTAAGTTATTGTTGAGTTTTATTATTATTTTACAGAATTAATAATGAAAAATATTACATCAAGTAATTAAGTTACTATCACAGAATTAGTCTTGGGGTCTGAGTTAGTATAATTTTGAAGAGGTTTTAATCTTCTTGTTCTAAAAAATCTTTCCATCTACTCTCATTCATTCTTACAGCTGTCATAATTACGCTGTGCTGTGATTTGAATACTTCAATTGGTGTAGTATGAGTTTTCATATTTATAATTCATCTCTATGAGTGCTGCCACCTCTTGTAATTCTATGATGTTTTCATATATACATGGCACTGCTATTACCCCATTATTTCTATGATTATTGTGTGCTACTATAATATTATATGATCTTGGGAAAAAAATCAAACATTTTGCAATTATAAAATTGCAAGTTTATAGCTTAGTTTTTGAGTATTTGATGTTCAACTGTTTACTTGCTGCTTAATTTTATCTTTAATTGTTTACTTGCAACTTAAATTGATCTTTGTGTTTTGTGATTCATAGCTTAAAACTTTGAAGTTATTTCCCTGTTTAGTGAAATCCTCCTTTTTATTTAAAAAATTATTATTCTATGCATGTTCAAGTAAATTGACTAGCCTAGTCTAACCCGAGTCTGTATCATGGGACTGTGATTTAGTTACATGACCATTTTTTTGAAAATGTGTATAGTCAAATTTGTTATTATACCTGCAGGAAAAAAAAAAAAAAACATTACAATCTTTGCATGGGAGATATAGAATTTGGATTTTCATCAATTGACATTCATTTACACCTGCAATTGATGAAAATCAACCAAAACAACTAGTACAATTGTATGGCTTGGTAGGGAATGCTTGTATATGCTATATGGCCTAATCTAGGGTTTAACAAGCTACTCCATAAATTTTAGAAATGAAAGCAATCCTAATTTCTTCCTTGAAATTAGCCAAAACAATATTTTTTGATTTTGTTTTCCTTGGATCCCCGACTGGAATGGTTTGCTGGAGATGTACGGCTAGTATGGAAAATCCAGATCTGACTTGAAACCCTTTGAAGACTTTCGTCAAATATGCTGCTAAAAATTACTATTGTCTTGGGCACATTGGCAACAATTTAGAAAGTGATTCTAGCCTCCATTTGCATGCTGGGTGACGACTGAAATGATGAGTCCAGCTGTTGGTTTGACTAGTGTAACTTAAATTTAACACCAAGTGTTGTCCAAAATCCACCAAAAACCTTAAACTCAATATATTAACCTTCAAATATGCTTTGGTGATACAAATTCAAATCACCTATTGTTGGACTTGGGATCTTGCTTGAAATCTTAAAAAATCAGCAATAACACTGTAGCGTCACTGTAGCAAACTGAAAAAATGTCTTCAAATCTTCACAAATTAGCACAATTGTGATCCCTCGATGGAATCACTCAAAGTGGAAAACAAGGTTTTTTTGTTTTTGATTCCAAATGTGGAATCGAAGACGGATTTCATCATCTAGATCTCAATCAAACCAAAGGTTTTCATCCTTGGATTGAACAAATTGCTCAAATCTGAAAATTGGATGAAAAAATGATAACTTGAATTGATGACAAAATGAGGAAAATTGCTCCTTTATAGTTGTCTTTTCCGGGCCCTCCATTTATTTCATTTTCCTTCCAAGTACAAACAATAGTTTTTATATCAAGACCGAGAGTCGTTTGTTGACATAATGGCCATTGCTAGGAATGGTGTGGTCGACTATTTCAGGATAATGAGATGGGCTTTTAACGAGATTAAAAACCTGAATATAAAAAATATGGCCCTCCATAGTAAAATGGAAGAATTGGAATTAAAAGTGTCCTCTAAGTACTGCGGATGGCATGCAAAATGAGAACATCACTAGGATGGAGTTTGAGGAAAATGAGGGTAGGGACAAGGTGCTGGAAGCTGAAATTGAAAAAAAATAAAAAATTATGAAAATGACTATGGAACAAAACCACGTAATGGCAAGGCAAACCGCCATTATCATTAATGCAATGATAGAGAAACTAGAAAAGTCAAAATAGGGTTCGCTCGTCCTTGACTTGGAAGAAGATAAGGACAAAAACAAGGAAGAGGAAATGGGGATATCGAAGAGAACTAGAGCCAACCTAAAGAGGAATGCGCCATCCACACCACAAATGGTTTAAACTTTAAAGAGGGGTGTTCAGGAGATCCAGAAACTGGAAGTTGAGATAGCAGAGGTGTTAAAGTCATTAGACTAATTGTTGGTTTTTTGGCTGGTCTTTTGGCAGGTTTTTTGGTGGCCTTTGTTGGCCTTTGTTCAGGGGCTGCTTCTTTGCTATGGCTCTTTTTTCTTTGCAACCTTTTTGTTTCTATGAACTTTAATGCTTTATCTTTTTCTTGTTTGTAAACTTTGTGGTTTCGGGTCCCTGTAAAACCTATTATTTCCTTTATCAAAAACAATAGTTTTTATATTTCAGTTTATAAAAAAAATAATTTTTAATTATTAAAATGATATTATTTAAGTTGCCCCAAAAATAAAAATAACCTGGCCCAAGTTAAGAAATATTATTAATTATTTTAATCCAAAAAAGGGGACATTCCATTCTTTCTTCAATGAATGACAATTAATTGAAAAGTCCATCCTTGTTTAATTGACTTGGACTGACTCAACAACTTTATTTCCTTAAATTTAACTAGTCATAACTAGCTTATTCACCTTATGGCATGATTTTACCTACCCTAACTATTCCTACACTGCTAATCCACTAAGTGGATGCTACTGCTATGTTGCTAGTTCAAAAGGGGGACATTTCAAATCGATTCTTCTCAAATTTGGTTGCCATCAAGCAAGACAAAGTTGGGTGAGCTAATTGTTTTACTATGTTGCTAGTTTTTTGTAGTAACGTTGTTCTTTCTCCTATATTGGTTGTTAATGATGTTATTGTTTAATAGCCATGTTTCCACACCTTTGTGTTTCACTATAGGACCCAATATTAAAGCCCAAATCAACACTCTGACTTGAAGTAAAGCCAAGGCCTACCATTTATTTGAGAAGATTTTAATAGTTAAGCAGAAGGATTTTTATCAAATATTTAAGATCTGGCCCTCTTTCAACAATTACCCACCTTCCCATAGAAGACTAGTGATATAATTTTCTTCAATTTTCTACAGAAAAATTAAAGTGATAACATCTTTCTCTTATATTTTTCTTCAAAAGTTGAGGGGGGCACAAACTAATTAATCTTTCAACTAGTTCCCAGGTATTGTGGAAAGACATGTTCTTTGGTTTTTGACCAGTGCCTTTCTTGAACAATCTCGACAAGCTTCTTCCATCATGCTTAACAAGGGTTAGCTGCATTATAGATTTAAATTCCATCAATATCTTCAATTCTCTGAGACTCTGAGCAAATGCTTTTACAATTTTCTCGTGAACCACATTCTCCAAGTTGTACATCACATTTGCCTATTTGGTTGACTGTGATTCTTCTAAGAGTATCCATTAGTATTTATCTATCTTGGAAGTAATTTGGCTACCTAAACACTTACTTTTTCATGTTACATTCTAGTGGCCCCAAGGGTTACAATGAAGCTTTATTTTTGAAATAGAAAGTTATGCTACCATAGATATCTTGTAAGTATAAAATTATAATTTATATTTTCTCTATGGACGACTTAAAACCCCTTCGTATTGTTGAACCACAATTGCACTGCTACTCTAGTTTTTGATCGACTGCAAGATCAAATTGATTCCATTCAAATATGTCTTTGCAGCCATTTATGGATTCTTACACAAGCTCATGTTTGCCAATGAATTCTTTATAGTGGTTTATTGTATCTCATCTAATCTCTTTTAATTTTTGTAGATAGATTAGTTGGTGTACCGTTGTGAGAAAAAAGAAGATACAAGTCAACAATGCAATTGATGCTTTGTAATCAACAAGAAAATCACATAAATTTTCTGAAGTGAACATGTTTGAGAAATTGCATTGTCCTTGCTATCAAGAAGTTGGACTATTATAGACTTATATTTGAGTGTTGGATTGTAATCTGCATGCTATGTAACCAAAGCAACAATCGACTTCAATCCATAGAAAATTGTTACTTTTCAGGAATCTTGCTTAAATCATGCTGATTTTGAAACTTGATATGCCCAAGACAAAAACAGAAAATGACCCACTTGAATTTAATAGAAGTTTATGAATTCCTATTAGAGCTTCAGGACCTTGATTGTTGTTAATTTGGATATATCGTAGCATGGAATTTTGGAATCCAGTTGGATCCATACTTGAATATGTCTGGGCTAACCTTTTTTATGTTTTGGAAGAAGAATATATTTGTGTACGTGTCCTTGGTGTTGTATAATGATCTTCAAGTGTTGCCTGCTTCTATATCGTGTTCTATCTCTTCCATGGGATGGAGGGTGCATTCTACATGTTTTGGGTATAATTGTAACTAGATTCTGGAATTTTATCTGGGTTTGGAGGTAAAATTTGTTGAGGCCATTATATATTTAAAATTGTGAAGTGGTCCCAAAACTTTTATTTGCATGTTTCTTGTAGAAGAAGGGTTTTTGGTATTGTCAAGTTATAGAAACCTCTGTAGTAGATTGTTCTCTACCAAAATAGAGTAAACGTATACTTCAAAACTTCAAAAAAGGCTCTAACAACAATGAATTGAAATCCATAGGAAATTTAAGAATTCTAAATTGTAGTGGTAGTGTCCTTCATTGCACAAATCTCTATATAATAAAAATTTTGATGCAAAATTCATCTTCTTCAAGCAAGTGATTGAGAGTGCAAATAAGCCCCCACTTATTATAGTTGATTCTATACTTCATTATATACTTACAATATATACGTCAAACTTAATAATTTATGGTACCAACTCATGGTCTTCATTTATGATTCAATATACTAGATTATAGTTACAAATATGTGTCATTGTGGAAATATCATTTTATTATAGGTTCATTAACATAAATTTGTGTTTAATTCATTTAGTCTACACATCTTGTTCTTTCTTCTCAAGGTGTCTTTGAGAGGTTTATCTGCTAGTTTCTGTCATGTAATTTCTGTTAGTTGGTTCTTATTTTAGCAATCAAGGCTTTCTTTTAAGGATCACAATGATCTTCGAATGACATCAAGTCCATGATATCCATCAAAGTGTCCAAGAGATACTATCATGACATGTCTATAGTTATCAAGTCACATGATATCTATCATGATAGTTCAACTCAACATTGCAGAGTCGTCACTTTACAATGTAACATACAAGTGTTCATTATTAGAAAGATCGTCACCTTTCAATAATGTACATAGGGGGAGCGGGCCCATAAGGTCATGAAGTCACACACATGACAAAAGATTTTACACATTAAACATCATTTAAATATATTAGTACAACTTCTAAACAATTTTGAATTTCAAACATAATATCAAATTACATTTCAATCATACCAAGCTTCTTCCTGAAGTGTTCAACCTTGATTCGGGAGAGAGGTTTGGTGAGAATGTCTATTGTTTGATAATTTGTACTAATATACTCCAACTGGATCACATTGTTTTCTACCATGTCTCTTACATAATGGTAGGGGATCTCAATGTGCTTAGATCTATCATGGAATACTGGATTTATAGAGAGTTTGATGCAACTTTGATTATCACAATGAATGATAGTAGGATTCAAGGGCTCACCAAAGAGTCCCACAAGCAATTTTCGGAGCCATACTGCTTCTCTTGCCCCCATAGAGGCTGCATTGTATTCAGCTTCTGTCGAGCTTTGAGCTACAAAAGACTATTTTTTGCAAATCCAAGAGATCATAGCTGATCCCAAACTGAAGCAACATCCTGATGTACTTTTCCGATAGGTTACACTTCCAACCCAATCTGAATTAGAGTACCCATTTAGATCTAGTTGATTATTTTTGTAAAGAATACCATATCCAATAGTGCCTTGAAGATATCTCAATATATGTTTCACAGCCATAAGGTGAATTTCCTTTGGCTTAGAGCATTCACTGCATAGCAAATATCAGGTCTGGTGTTAACAAGGTACATTAGTGATCCAACCATTTGTCTATATAGAGTGGTATCTACACACTTAGATTTTGTTGCTGCTTCTTTTAGTTTGTGAAGGTTGGTTTACATAGGTGTAGACATGGGTCTACAATCCAACATTCCAAATCTCTTCAGAATATCAATAGTATACTTCCCAAGTGGTTTAGTATGATGCCATCTGATTTCTTCCATACTTCTAAACCTAGAAGTAGTGTAAGATGCCCAAGTCTTTCATGTCAAACTCTTAAGTTAGATCCTTCTTTCCTTGAGCAATGAGGTGATCTTCTCCTGTTATTAGCAGTTCATCAACATATAAAATAATTATTAACATATCACTTTTGATTACCTTAAAGTAAAGATTTGTGTCTGCATCATTCTTGGAGAATCCTAGTCCCAAGAGGTAGTTGTCAATTCTTTCATACCAGGCCCTAGGTGCTAGTTTAAGTCCATAAAGTGCTTTCTTTAGTTTGCATACATGTGAGTCAGATTTATGTATCACAAAACCTTCACGCTGTTCTAAATAGACTTCCTCTTCAATGGTTCCATTTAGAAAGGCAGTTTTCGCATCCACTTGATAAATCTTCCAGCCTTTAGTTACTGCAATGGTTATCACCGCTCTCACAGATGTGTAACGGGCAACGGGTGCAAATGATTCTTCATAATCAATGCCTTCCTTGTGTGAAAAACCTCTTGCCACAAAATGTGCCTTATGTGTTTCTATACTACCATCAGCAGCATGTTTTATTTTGAAGAGCCATTTAGAAGAGACAACAGATTTCTCTTTTGGTCTAGGCACAATATCCCATACATCATTCTTTAGAATGGACTGATACTCTTCCATCATAGCATCCTTCCATACTTGATGTTCGAAGGCTTCTAAAACACTGGTGGGTTCTGAATTTATGATGTCATTCATTAGATCAACATAGCTTGAGAACCGTTTGGGTCTTTTACTCTCCCTAAATGTTCCTTTGGGTGTTGCATGATTCTCGGCTTCTTTGATCATCTTTCTAGCCCAAAGTGGCCTCTTCTTGCTATTGTCATTTGTATTCTCATCTGAAGTAGTTTGAAGTTCATTTGGCATTTCCTCAGGATACTCCCTCTGAATCTCAGGAGTATGTTCCACTTCTAATACCTTAGGGGAATAATTTTCTATCTCGCTAGAACTTCTTGCCCTTTTGAATGCAATGTCTTCTTCAAAGATGACATCTCTGCTCAATTCAATTTGATTTTGCCCAGGTATGAATATCTTGTAGGCCTTGGAGGTTTCACTATATCCCATAAATATCCCTTTCTTTTCGGAAGGTTCTAGTTTGAATCTCTTCTCCTTGGGCACATGAATATAGACGGGGCAACCAAAAATCCTAAAGTGACTAGTATCAGATTTTAGACCAGTAAATGCTTCTTCAGGAGTTTTGTTACATAGGTGAGAATGAGGACATCTATTTTGGATGAAGACAATAGTTCTAGAGGCTTCTGTCTAGAATGAGGTTTCAAGGTTCTGGTCAAGCAACATTGCTTTTGCAACTTCTACAATGGTTCTATTTTTCCTTTCAGAAACCCCACTTTGTTGAGGGTTGTGGGCTATTGTAAACTCCCTCTTAATCCCAACATTCATGTAGAATTCCTTAAAGATTTTAGAGGTGTATTCTTTGAAATTGTCTGTCCTTAAGATTTTTATTTTCTTCCTAGAGAAGGTTTTAGTAAGAGCTTTGAACTCCTTGAACCTATTTAGGATTTCTATTGACTCTTTATACTTAAGAAAGTAAATCCAGGTCTTCCTAGAGAAGTCATCTATAAATATGGGATACTATAGGAAGCCTACCTTGGAGGGTACAGACATGGGTCCACATAAATCAAAGTGAACCAATTCTAATACATTTTGGGTTTTGCTCAAGCTAGAGTGAAAGGATCCCTTTGTATTCTTACCTAGGGCACAACCTTTACAAGTTCCTTCATGAATAGGTTTTAACTTAGGTAATCCTGTTACAAGTTTTTCCAAGGAAGGTAGGGAAGAGATGGATATTAGATTCCTCTTTATTCCAGGTACGAATAAAACTCTAGTGAGTTGAAGGGAGAGACCAGATTTCAATGTGATGGAACAAGTTCCAACCCCTTTTACTTGATGTGTAGAATCATCCCCAATTGTTACTTCTTCATCAGACTCTTCAATCATAATGTCTAAGTGTTCTCTAAACCCTGTGATGTGCCTTGAAGAACCACTATCAATCACCCAGTTGTTGATATTGTTAGATGCTTGACTTGATAAGGCCAAATAGAATACAAATTTCTCATAATCATGGTCTGAATTTTGGTTTCCTACTTTAGCAAATGATGCTTGTTGTTTTGATCTGTCAAGGCACTTCATTGCATAGTGCCCATATTGATCACATCTAAAACATTGTATTTGAGAGATGTCTTTCCTCCTTTTGAATGATCCTTTTCCATCAAAATTTCTCTTTCTCTTAGATGATCCTTTCTCGAAGGATTCTTGCTTGCCCTTTTTATTAGATGATGTGTTGATCACTTGAATGTCCTCATCTATGGATTTTTTTTTGTTTTCTTTTGTTGAGAGTCTTGTTTCCTCTTGAAGGCAGTATGTTCTTAGCCTATCAAAGTTGGGGAGTTTAGATCTTGCACTTATTCCTTGAACAAATGGCTCCCATGAGTTTGGTAGGCCTCCTAGTGCAATTAGTGTTAACTCTTTGCTATCAATTTGATATCCAATTGTAGATAATTGATCCCTTAGTTCAATGATCCTCACGAAGTATGCATTAATAGTTTCTCCTTTGTTTATTTGGACATTGTTGACTTTTCTCTTTAATGCAAGAGTCCTACTGGTGTTGTTTATCACATAGGTTCTCTCAAGGGATTTGAACATTAGATATGCAGTTTCATGTTTTTCTAGAATAGGTACTATGTGGTCCCTAACTGCATCTACTAAGATTTTCATGGATTTTTCATTATTCTCAATCCATTGAGTTTTCTCAAGATCATTCTCTGGTTCCCTCTTGTTTTCTCTCACAAATGAGTCCAACTTGTTTTCTTTGAGAATCATCATGATTTTTAATTTCCATGAGGCAAAGCTGTTTTCTCCCTCAAGATGATCTTCAAATCTGATCACACTTGACATTATGAAGAATGAGATGTGAATTCAATTTTTCAAAAAATATGAATTTTTCCTAAGTAATCTGATATCTAGATTTGATTTGGATTCACACAACTTTGATCTGATACCATGTAACTGTAATCTAATCTTATCAGATTTAATCCTAAATGAACCTATGGAAATTCTAAGCTTGAAATTTTTTTCTTAATTTTCTAGGTCAGATTTAATTCTTTTGTGTCAAATGTGTTGATTGTAGAACATCTATCGATTTCAATGTTTTGCAAGGGAATGAAGTCCCATATATATGAGGGAGACACGCCTCAAGGAGAGACACGTCTCATGAGAGGATGTGTCTCCACAAAGTGAAGACACGTCCACTCATGGGACGTGTCCCTTGAGTGCGTGGGCTTCCTTAACAACTGAAGCCATTTGGTGTTAACAAAGACTAATATGAGTGTTTTCAAAATTCATCTAATATGAATTCGATTTATCCATTTTCAAATTTTGATCATCTTCAGAAATTCGAATAACTTATTTGATGGATTTATATTTTAAGAATAGTTTGGTTAAATATAAATGTGATGATGCATGAATGCAATCATCATTTATATATGACCGAAGCTATCTTAAATCAACAATGTCGAAAGAAGGCCTAGAGAATTTTGCTTTCTTGCCTTTAATAGTAATCTAGCCATCTTCCACTTGCGTTTCCTTATCATGCCAAGCCAACTCACAATTTTCTTGAAGATGAATGCCTACAACCATAGTCTTAGAGATTTCATCACTATTCCTTTGTGCAAAAAAAGACTTATCTGTAAAGCCACTATAAATGGTCACCGTAATGCAATCACCAAAAATGGCAGCCTGACACCCATTCACTCACTCATTAGGAGTAGCCTTAGCAGCCCCACTATTTGAGACATCTGGAGGGGATGCTCCACGACCTTGTGATTCTGAAAAAACCACCTCAAAAAAGCTCCTATGTTGTTTACATTTCTTCTCAACTGTATAATGTTGTTTAGAAGCTCCTTTCCACCATGTAGCCATCAATGTTTTTTTCTCAAATCCAAGATTGGACCCAAGAACCCTTTGAAGATTTAAGTAAAACCTCCACAGGAAACCCTTTTGAAACATCTATTTCAACTAGTATGTGGGAAAATATGGAATGAAAAATGTCAGAAGATTCATCATCCACCAACAAAAAATCACCAAGGGCATCACCAACTTCCTTCAGAAGAGGGTCAGTGCAAAGGTGGAGGGGAAGATTAGGCAACCAAACCGAAATTGAGATCTTGTTGAAAGTTTTAGAAGCAAGGTTAAAATTTGAATGCCAAGTCTTAATCATCAACAGATATTTGTCCTCCCAGCTAAAAAAATTGTCATATAAAATTATATTTATATCCTAAGCATTGTCAAACTTAGCTACAAAAAAACCCTTAGGCATGGGAAAATATGGACTTTACCAGAAATTAGAGGCTCCCATTCATGGGAGATCCAGGAATGCAACTGAGGGAGGCTAGGTCAAAAACCCCTAAACATAAAAATCACCCCACGAGAGGAGAGCTTAGAAACGTTCTCATCAATTTCCTCTACTATCTCATCCTTCAACCTCATTGAAATGGCATTGGAGACTGGGATAAACTTTCCAATCTTCTTGTGCCTGAAACCCACATTGAACACCTTAGCTTTTACCCTAGGGCCGCTACTCTTAACCCTCCCCCTACCAAATCTCTGTTGGAAATATGTGCCTCATACATCAGAGGCTGAAACCTCCACTGGAGCAAAGTCGGTATGACATCCATCATGTCTAGCCGACTAGCAGATTGGTAGCATCATGTTTTGTATAGGTCGCTATGACCTTGCAAAATTCTTGTCGACCACTTTCAATTTGGAGTCTATCGCTGTGACATAGAGCAGTTGTTGTAACCTTTCACCGTGTGAACATCTCTGGCCGACAGGCCATTCAATTGGATATCGGGGAGAGTCTTGGGTGTTTGCTATGACCAACACAAAGGATCTCAAAGAGAGTTCTTAGCGACTGGAGGATGTCTTGTCGATAGACTATGGCTATCGAGGTAACCCAAATGGTCTCGGGAAGAAGTCCCGGTGAAGGATGTAAGTCTCACAGATGATAAGAGATCTTTGGTATAACTCTTGGCGAACGGTGGACTCGGGGTAGCTTGGAGAACTTTGATTTGACCTCTTGGTGAAAGACATAGGTCTTGCCGACTATTCTTTGAAGCTCGGTATAGCATAGGATATCTCGGTGTAGCCTCTTGGCGAGTGGTAAGTCTTGCCGATAGGAATGTTGAGATCGTTGTGACTTTGAATATCGATATGTGGTCTCATTGAAGAGCGATAGTCTTGTCAAATGGAAAACTCATGGCTATGTGACTTTGAGGCTTCGATATGACGTCTTAGCGAAAGCGATATGTCTTGGCGACATGGAAAAAGCTAAGCAATAGCTCTCTAGACTCGATGTAACATCTTGGCGATAGGATGGAGTCTTGGTGATATCGACTATTTACTGTGTTGGCATCAGGGAGACACATTCAGTGTCTCACCGATATGACAACACAGCTTGAAGCCGTTTGACCGAGTGAGACTTTTCGATGTGGCATCTTGTGGATGAATAGGAGGAGCCGAATGTGAACCGCTAGTAGTTGGTTCGTTGTGACAGTTCTATGAGGAAGCTCGACAGCCAGGAATGACATGAATATAGTTTGTAATCTCTATAGTGATTCGGTTAGTTCGATCAACAATTGTTGTATCAGTTCGAATTGTATCAGTGGCTGAATTCTATTATGTAGAGACTCTACCTTGAAGATTCATGTACAAGATTGTTCATGGTGAATGTTGCTGTAAACAGACACCAGAAAGATAAGTTTGGCATTTTTATGTAATCTCCATTATTGTAATACAAAGTGATTTCTCTTGGTGTGGTGGGTTTTTCTCCCGTAAGGGTTTTCCCACATATATCTGGTGTTCTTGTGTGATTGTCAAATACTCTGTTTCTATTATATGTTTCAAGTGCATCTTAATTGGACTGTAATTGTTAAAAATTAAAAGTATATCTACATTCTTCTCTAAGATTTTGATGTTAGGAGAGTTGTTTCTGCATCTAGCTTTCCTTACAATCTCATCACACAATGGACAACAATCTCATTCGCAAGACTCATGTTTGTTAGAATCTACATCATACACATTATAATTAAGTAAAAATTTGAGAAGTCCAATTATTAAGTTAAGTTTATTCAAATGTTGTAATTCCAAAATAAATAAATAAATAATGTTGTAGATTTATACCAATTTTTTTGCTTTATCCCAATTCTTGAATTGAATTGAATTATTATAATTAAATTTCAAACCTAAAGACATATGACTATAATAAAGACACAAAAGATCATGAAGGATCAAATTATAATTAAGACTATAATTGGGGTAGTACACCCTCTATTAGTAGTTATAAAAAAAAAGTAAACATAGTTTTCCATCCATCAAGACTATACGCCCTTCACATTAACTATACAAAATTTATAGTTTAAATAGTTTTCTTTGATTATTTATAGGTATTCCATAATTATATTCCAATTAACAATAAACTACATCACCACAAAATTGTTCAAAGGGAAATAATATTACTTACTAAATTGAATAGACAAATGCGTAATTATAAACCAAGTGAACAACATAATACTACAATAAAAAAAATTCAAATTCAACAACAAAAAAAACAAAAAACATAGTTTATTGAATTCAAAAGAATACTTTGTACTTACAAACCAAATAAACAAAATTATTGTAAGAAAAAGAATAGAAAAAAAATCCAACACAAATACATTACATTGTTATTATTGTGAACCAACTTATTATGTAGCTCTTTTCTTCATTGAACTAAAATTAATGACACAATTAATAGATTTTTTTCATTACTTCACATAAATTATATTAAACATATTGTTTTGTTTGAGGGTAAAAAATAGGTTTTGATGGGGCCCAAAACACAAAACAAAGGTAAACAAGCTACATTTAAAATACAACATAAACCAACAACAGCCCCACAACATCCACTAAAGATAACTCATGACTACACATGCTGCAATATACAAACAATCAAGGGATTGAGACCTTTGAACAACTTGGTTTTAACGGGGACCAAAAACCCTTTTAGATATTCATAGACCCTGCCTGCATTCGTCAGACATGGGAGATATAGAATTTGGATTTTCATCAATTGACATGCTTCGTATATATTGTATATCAAATTTTTCAGTTAATTCATTTACACCTACTATTTGTGTGTGGCTAATGTTACACACCTCATCAGTAATGGAGTACTAGAGAGATTTTAATGTCAATCATATTGTTTAATTTCTAGGATTTGAAACCCTAGGATGCCAGAAAAATTAATGAAACCCTCAAAGAAAATATTTTATTTATTCCAAATGTTGATTAGAATTTTACAATGCTTTTTGCATTCACTAGTATGTTGTGCAACCTGGTACAATTGTATGGCTTGGCAGGGAATGCTTGTATATGCTATATGGCCTGCTCTAAGATTTGACATGTTGCTCTAAAATTTTTAGAAATGCAAGAAATCCTTATTTCTTCCTTGAAATCAACCAAAACAACTAATACAACTGTATGGCTTGGTAGGGAATGCTTGTATATGCTATATGGCCTGATCTAGGGTTTGACATGCTACTCCAAGAATTTCAGAAATGCAAGCAATCCTAGTTTCTTCCTTGAAATCAGCCAAAAAAATATTTTTTGATTTTGTTTTCCTTGGATCCCTAACTAGAACGGTTTGCTGGAGATGTACGACTAGTATGGAAAATCCAAATCTGACTTGAAACCCTTGAAGACTTTTGTCAAATATGTTGCTAAAAATTACTATTGTCTTGGGAACATTGGAAACAATTTAGAAAGTGATTCTAGCCTACATTTGCATGCTGGGTGATGACTGAAATGATGAGTGCAGTTGTTGGTTTAACTGGCAAGGTGCCTGAAATATCTGAATTTTACTCCTCCCTCAATGTGGCAGTCAACTAGTGTAACTTAGATCCAACACCAAGTGTTGTCCAAAATCCACCAAAAACCTGAAACTCAATATATTAACCTTTAAATATGATTTGGTGATAAAAATTCAAATCAGCTATTGTTGGACTTGGGATCTTGCTTGAAATCTTAAAAAATCAGCACTAACATTGTAGCGTCACTGTATCAAACTAAAAAAATGTCTTCAAATCTTCACAAATTAGCACAATTGCGATCCCTAGATGGAATCACTCAAAATGGAAAACAAAGATTTTTTGTTTTTGATCCCAAATGTGGAATCAAAGAGGGGTTTCATCATCTAGATCTCAATCAAACCAAAGGTTTTCATCCTTAGATTGAACAAATTGCTCAAATTTGAAAATTGGATGAAAAAATGATAACTTGAATTGATGACGAAATGAGGAAAAGTGCTCCTTTATAGTTGTCTTTTCCGGGCCCTCCATTTATTTCATTTTCCTTCCAAGTACAAACAATAGTTTTTATATCAAGACTAGGAGTCGTCTATTCACGTAATGGCCATTGCTAGGAATGGTGTGGTCGACTATTTCAAGATAATGAGATGGGATTTTCACGAGATTAAAGTCCTAAATATAAAAAATATGGCCCTCCATAGTAAAATGGAAGATTTGGAATTAAAAGTTTCCTCTCTAAGTACTATGGATGGCATGCAGAATGAGAACATCACTAGGATGGAGTTTTAGGAAAATGAGTGTAGGGACAAGGTGTTGGAAGCTGAAATTAAAAAAATAAAAGTATTATGAAAACAACTATGGAGAAAAACCATAGAATGGCGAGGTACAATGACATTATCATTAATTCAATGACAGAGAAACTAGAAAAGTCACAATAGGGTTCGCTGGTCCTTGACTTGGAAGAAGATAAGGACAAAAGAAAGGAAGAGGAAATGGGGATATTGAAGAGAACCAAAGCCAACCTGAAGAGGAAAGCACCACCCACACCACAAATGGTTCAAAATTTTAAGAGGGGTGTTCAGGAGATGCAAAAACTGGAAGCTAAGATGACGGAGGTGCTAAAGTACTTAGACTAATTGTTGTTGGTTTTTAGGCTAGTCTTTTGGTGGCCTTTGTTGGCCTTTGTTTGGAGGCTGCAGCTTTGTTATGGTTCTTTTTTCTTTGCAGCCTTTTTGTTTCTATGAACTTTAATGCTTTATCTTTTTCATGTTTGTAAACTTGGTGGTTTCGGGTCCCTATCAAACTTGTTTTTTCCTTTATCAAAACAATAGTTTTTATATTTAAGTTTATAAAAAAAAAAATTCTTTAATTATTAAAATGATATTATTTAAGCTGCCCCAAAAATAAAAATAACCTGGCCTAAGTTAAGAAATATTATTAATTATTTTATTCCAAAAAAGGGGACATGCCATTCTTTCTTCAATGAATAGAAATTAATTGAAAATTCCATCCTTATTTAATTGACTTGGACTGACTCATCCACTTTATTTCCTTAAATTTAACTGGTCATAACTAGCTCATCCACCTTATGGTATGATTTTACTGACCCTAACTATTCCTACACCGCTAATGCACTGGGTGTATGCTACTGCTCTGCTGCTAGTTCAAAAAGGGGACATTTCAAATTGATTCTTCTCTCAAACTCGGTTGCCATCAAGCACGACAAAGTTGGGTGAGCTAAGTATTTTTCTATGTTGCTAGTGTTTTGCAGTAATGTTGTTCTTTCTCCTATATTGGTTGCTAATGATGTTATTGTTTAATAGCCATGTTTCCATGCCTTTATGTCTGACTAGGGGACCCAATATTAAAGCCCAAATCAGCACTGTGACTTGAAGTAAAGCCAAGGCCAACCATCTATTTGAGAATATTTTAATAGTTAAGCAAAAGGATTTAAATTATCAAATATTTAAGATTTGGCCCTCTTTCAGCAATTACCCACCTTCCCATAGAAGACTAGTGATATAATTTTCTTCAATTTTCTACAGAAACATTGAAGTGATAACATCCTTCTCTTATATTTCACTTCAAAAGTTGAGGGGGGCACAAACCAATTCCTCTTTCAACTAGTTCCCAAGTACTGTGGAAAAAACATGTTTTTTGGTTTTTGACTAGTGCCTTTCTCAAACAATCTTGACAAGCTTCTTCCATCATGCTTAATAGGGGTTAGCTGCATTACATATTTAAATTCCATCAATATCTTCAATTCTCTAAGACTTTCATAAAATTCTTTTACAATTTTCTCATGAACCACATTCTCCAAGTTGTACATCACATTTTCCTATTTGGTTGACTGCGATTCTTCTAAGAGTATTCATTAGTATTTATCTATCTTGGAAGTAATTTGTCTACCTTAACACTTACTTTTTCATGTCTCAAAATCATGTTACATTCTAGTGGCCCCAAGTGTTACAATTAAGCTTTATTTTTTAAATAGAAAGTCATGCTACCATATATATCTTGTAAGTATAAAGTTCTAATTTATATTTTCTCTATGGAAGACTTAAAACCCCTTCATATTGTTGAACCACAATTGCACTGCTACTCTAGTTTTTGATCGACTACAAGATCAAATTGATTCCATTCAAATATGTCTTTCCAGCCATTTATGGATTCTTACACAAGGTCATGTTTTCCAATGAATTCTTTATAGTGGTTTATTGTATCTCATCTAATCTCTTTTAATTTTTGCAGATAGATTAGTTGGTGTACCGACGTGAGAAAAAAGAAGATACAAGTCAATAATACAATTAATGCTTTGTAATCAACAAGAAAATCACATAAATTTTCCCAAGTGAACATGCTTGAGAAATTTTATTGTCCTTGCTATCAAGAAGTTGGACTATTACATAACTATATTTGAGTATTGGATTGTAATCTGCATGCTATGTAACCAAAGCAACAATCGACTTCAATCCATAGAAAATTGTTACTTTTCAGGAATCTTTCTTAAATCATGCTGATTTTGAAACTTGATACGCCCAAGATAACAACAAAAAATGACCCACTTGAATTTAACAAAAGTTTATGAATTCCTATTAGAGCTTCAGGACCTTGATTGTTGTTAATTTGGATATATCGTAGCATGGAAGTTTGGAATCCAATTGGATCCATACTTGAATATGTCTGGGCTAACCTTTTTTATGTTTTGGAAGAAGAATATATTTGTGTGTGTGTCCTTGGAATTATATAATTATCTTCAAGTATTTCCTGCTTCTATATTGTGTTTTATCTCTTCTTTGGGATGGAGGGTGCATTCTAGATGTTTTGGGTATAATTGTAACTAGATTTTGGAATTTTATTCAGGTTTGGAGGTAAATTTTTTTGAGGTCGTTATATATTTAAAATTTTGAAGTGGTCCCAAAACTTTTATTTGAATGTTTCTTGTAGAAGAAGGGTCTTTGGTATTGTCAAGCTATTGAAACCTCTGTAGTAGATTGTTCTCTACCAAAATAGAGTAAACGTATACTTCAAAATTTCAAAATGGCTCTAACAACAATGAATTGAAATCCATAGGAAATTTAGGAATTCTAAATTGTAGTGGTAGTCTCTTTCATTGCACAACTCTCTATATAATACAACTTTTGATGCAAAATTCATCTTCTTCAAGCAGGTGATTGAGAGTGCAAATAAGCCCCCACTTATTATAGTTGATTCTATATTTCATTATATACTTACAATATATACTTCAAACTTAATAATTTATGGCACCAACTCATGGTCTTCATTTATGATTCAATATACTAGATTATAGTTACAAATATGTGTCATTGTGGAAAATATCATTTTATTATAGGGGTATGTGCAGGATCATCATAGAAAAAATAGGCCCTTAAGTGGCAAAAAAATTAGAAAAATTAGAGTTAGGCAACTTTACGTAAATTTTTTAATAAGTTATATATATTATTTCAAAAATATGTAAGAATAGAATCTGTAGCAAATTGAATGTAGTTTCTAAACTACTAGGTTTATTTAAAAAAAAAAAATTGATTTGGTGAAAATTTGATATTTCAATGCAGTAGTACTTAAATTTTAGGGGAAAAAAAAAGTAGGTGTCTGTCTGACCACCCTAACCACAATAAAATGATAATATTTTTTTATAAGATTTTATATATAAGTAGAGGACTCGTGTTTGGATGTGATGCATATTTTTTGTAATTTTTTTCGAAGTAAATAATTAATTATGAATTTTTTATTACAACTTTTAAACAAAATAAAAACTCATATGTGTGACCACCTTAACTTGGTCAAAACTTCATTAAATTTACTTTTTCTTTTTTTAATCCTATAGTATGCAAAGCATAGAATGTGGCACATGTTTTAGATTAAAAAAATGTGACAATGATTCAAAGCTATAGATGTTTTTCAATCAGCCTATCAATTAGGACTTTAGTTGTAATTAAAATAGAAAATGAATGATAATTATTTATTAAATTCAAATTAAGCGTAATTTATATTGGTGGAAAGCTGAGAATCTCCATTAAAAACCCTTTTCGTTTAATCAATATTGGGTAAAAAAAAGGTCGTCAGCCACATAACCTACACATACCCATAATATCGACACTTTTTGGCCCATCATGATCCTGCACATACTCATAGGTTCATTAACAAAAAATTGTGTTTAATTCATTTAGTCTACACATCTTGTTCTTTCTTTTCAAGGTGTCTTTGAGAGGTTTATTGCCAGTTTCTATCATGTAATTTTTGTGAGTTGGTTCTTAGTTTAGCAATCAAGGCTTTCTTTTCGATGTCGGTAGCCATTTGATATGTGGCCTACATAGGTGATTTGAGAGTTCTACATAGCCATCAATGCCACAACACCTTGGAGGCTTCGACTAATATTAGTTTGCTTGTATCTTTCTATTAATAACAATTTATTGTATTCTAATTAGTTTGATTTTATAGTTTAATGGTGTTCATTGTATGGCATAGATACCACTGAATTTTCACAAATTAATTTGCTTGTCACTCACTTCTAAGTAATATATTAAGTTTGACCTATATAACCGAAATGAATAATACTATACTTTGTACTAATATAAGTTCCACTACCTATGTCATCTGATTGATGCCAATTCATCTACAATGTGGTGACATGAGAAGCACATTTGGGAAAACTCTAAAATGCCCAACCACACAATATCCCACAAAACATAATGAAGGATTATTTTATAATGTCCAATCAACTAAATGATAAAGTTTCACGTTCAAAGCTATGTGCTTAAAATTTAAAGTTACAAATTATAAATATGCATTTTTATAACAAATCCATCTTATAAGTTAAAAGAATCAGATATTTAAAAAACATAAAAAACCAAATTGTAAATATGCATTTTCATTGCAAATCACTAAGAAAGGAAATATCAAATTTTCATTTCCAATTGCTTCATAGTTTTTTTGGACATGTTTTATAAGATAACAAAAATTCCTCTTCTCACTTGAAAGTTGAAACCACCACTACCAATAGACTCTATGATTAATTTTAAATTTAACTATTGAAGATCGAATACTTACATTGGTTAGCCAAACATAGATTTCTAATTTACAAAATATATATAATAAGTTGTACAAAAGACTCATTTTTTTTATTTAGGTAAAAACAGGTTTTGAAGGGACCCAAAACCCTTTACAACCAAAAACAAGGCTGCAAAAAGAACAACCCGTAACAAGCCAAAAACCAGTCCCCATATGTAAGACCCGTCAAGATTTACATTTAAAACTACTCTTGTGGGAACAAAGAGTCATGTCAAAAGAAGGCCTAGAGAATTGTGCTTTCTTTCCTTTAACAATAATCCAACCTTCTTCCACTTGTGCTGCCTTATCATGCCAGGCTAGCTCACAATTTTCCTGAAGATGAATGCCTGTAGCCATAGTCTTAGATATTTCATCACTATTCCTTTGTGCAAACAAAGATTTATCTGTAAAGCCACCAGAAATGTTCGCCGTAGCGCAATCACTAGAAATGGTAGCCTAAGACCTAGTCACTCGCTCATTAGGAGTAGCCTTAGCAACCCCATTATTTGAGACATCTAGAGGGGATGCCCCAAGACCCTATGATTCTGAAGCAACCACCTTAGAAAAGATCCTATGTTGTTTAGATTTCTTCTCAACTATATAATGTTGTTGAGAAGCTCATTTCCACCATGTAGCTATCATTTTTTTTTCTCAAATTCGTATTGTGTTGTAGCATGCCCTATTTTAAAAAATCTTCTACATCAGAAGGAATCCCTTCATAATCCAAGATTGGACCCAAGAACCTTTTGAAGATTAAAGTAAACCCTCTACAGGAAGCCCTTTTGAAACATCTATTTCAGCTAGTATGCGGGCAACAGTAGAATTAAAAATGTTAGAAGATTCATCATCCACCAACAAAAAATCACCAAGGGCATCACCAACTTCCTCCAGAAGAGGGTCATTGCAAAGGTGGAGGGGAAGATTAGGAAATCAAACCCAATTTGGGATCTTGTTGAAAGTTTCAGAAGCAGGGTTAAAATCTGAATGCCAAGGCTTAATCATCAACAGATATTTGTCCTCCCAACTAAAAAAATTTTCACATAAAATTATATTTTTTTCCTGAGCATTTTCAAACTTAGCTACAAAAAAACACTTAGCCATTGGGAAAATATGGACTTTACCATAAATTAGAGGCTCCCCTTCGTGGGAGATCCGGGAATGCAACTGAGGGAGGCTAGGCCAAAAACCCCTAAACTGACAAATCACCCTACGAGAGGAGAGCTCAAAAATGTTCTCATCAATTTCCTGTACTGTCTCCTCCTTTGGCTTCATTAAAATGGCATTGGAGATTGGAATAAACCGACCAATCCAACTGTGCCTGAAACCCACATTCAACACCTGAGCTTTCACCTTAGGGCTCCTACCCTTAACCCTCCCCCTACCAGATCCTGTCGTGCAAGGGACAACAATCTCATTCGCAAGATTCATGTTTGTTAGAATCTACATCATACACATTATAATTAAGTGAAAATTCGAGAAGTCCAATTTTTAAGTTAAGTTTATTCAAATGTTGTAATTCCAAAATAAATAAATAAATAATGTTGTAGATTAATAACAATTTTGTTGCTTTATCCCAATTCTTGAATTGAATTGGATTATTATAATTAAATTTCAAACCCCAAGACATACAACTATAATAAAGACAAAGGATCAAATTATAATTAAGACTATAATTGGGGTAGTACACCCTCTATTAGTAGTTATAAAAAAAAGTAAACATAGTTTTCCATCCATCAAGACTATACGCCCTTCACATTAACTATACAAAATTTATAGTTTAAATAGTTTTCTTTGATTATTTATAGGTATTCCATAGTTATATTCCAATTAATAATAAACTACATCACCACAAAATTGTTCAAAGGAAAATAATATTAATCAGTAAATTGAACAGACAAATGCGTAATTATAAACCAAGTGAACAACATAATACTACAATTAAAACAAATCAAATTCAACAATAAAAAAACAAAAAACATAGTTTATTGAATTCAAAAGAATACTTTGTACTTACAAACCAAATAAACAAAATTATTGTAAGAAAAAGAATAGAAAAAAAATCCAACACAAATACATTACATTGTTATTATTATGAACCAACTTATTATGTAGCTCTTTTCTTCATTGAACTAAAATTAATGACACAATTAATAGACTTTTTTTCATTACTTCACATAAATTATATTAAACATATTGTTTTGATTAAGGGTAAAAAATAGGTTTTGATGGGGCCCAAAACACAAAACAAAGGTAAACAAGCTACATTTAAAATACAACATAAACCAACAATAGCCCCACAATATCCACTAAAGATAACTCATGACTATACATGCTGCAATATACAAACAATCAAGGGCTTGAGACCCTTAAACAACCTGGTTTTAACGGGGACCAAATACCATTTTAGATATTCATAGACCTTGCCTGCATTCGCCAAGCATCAACAAATCCACCACTCATAGAAGACCCCCCTGAGCCAAGAAAAATAATAGGCATAATTGTGTAAGACACCATCAACCCCCTAATCAAAAACAACATTAACAACCTTATTTTACCTAGGATTAGAAACCCATAACCCAGTTTTAACAGGGACTAGAAACCCAAAAGGATAGACATAGAACCTGCCTGCATCTACTAGGCATCAACAAATCTATCGCTCATGGAGAAAAACTAAGAGGCAAGACAAATAATAAACCATTGGGCACCAAGCCCCACCCACATCTATCAGGCATCAACATACTAGCCGCTTATGGATAACACCATGGAGCCAAAAAAGATATCAATCTTGATGGTGTAGGCCACCATCAACCCCCTAATCAAAAACACCAACTTCAAAAACCCCACCCCAAAAGGTGAGTTAGAGAGCACAACAAACCACTTGAGACAAATCCATTGATCTAACTAGGAAGACAATTCTGAGTCCACCTCAAAAGGAGGGAGCTCCCCTCTAATGGAGGGAGTGTCGTGACCACCAAGACCACTATCACCTGAGGACTCCAGCACCCTCAACCTCCACCTACATAGGAGAAGTGTCCACCTCAATAGGAAAACTAACTAAGGGAGAAAGAGACAAACACCTTCCACCTCCACCTCCATAAGATTCAAGAAGAAGGACAACTCACTATCAGAGCAAGTAGCCATAACACCCTTTCACAACTCCTGGTAAGAGACCAATGCCCACAAGCAGTAAGTCACAACAAAAGTCTTATACCAACCAGCTTGCATCAAGAAGGACAACAGAGAAATCAAAGCATCTGAAAATAGCTCCACAAGAACAACCACCAACCCCAGAAGAGACAAAAGCATCAAGGAACATGCAAGGTTCATAAAAACACCTTCCAAGCAAAAAAAACCCAAAAAAAGCCCACAAGAGCAAGACAAAACACCTCTATCACAAGAAAAAAAAGTCAAGAAGGGATGTAGAGGCACAAAATAAAAACATCCCAGTAGAGAGTAGCTAATGTTCAATTAGCTTCCAGGAACCAAACAAGGTAACCCCTCCAACAAACCAATACACACCTCGCTTGCACCAAATGCAAGGAGGAAGAGAGCATCTCCTACCCACCAAGAAGCCATCCCAAAACAAATATGCAGGAGACCACCATCTGACAGCTTTCATAGCCAAACCAATAGAGCCCATGAAGAAGATAAGCATCAAAGAGTAGGGGCCATACATAAAAAACCTTTCCATAGTCATAGGAGAGCAACAACAAAGCTCAAAGCTACACAAATCTTCACCACCCACCAAGAAAAATATTCAGACCAGAGCCTCTGTAGCAGGGTAGAGGACATAGAAACCATACACCAATAAGCATAGGCCCTCAAACCAACAGAGCCCATTGGAGAAGTAGAGGCAATCAAGAGCTCGCAACCTGCTTCAAACACAACCATGCCCAACAAAATAGGGAACCCCCACTCAGCCAAGAAGAGGGTCCAAACAACAGCACCAAGCACACTAGCCAAGATCCAAACCCTAAGCATCTCCCTCCATTGAAATAGCCAAGACAAGACCCCAATAGTAGGAAGAGGAGACACCAAAGTAGTAGAAACACCAGCCGCCATACCACTAGGGGAAGGGGAGCAAAAGATAAACCACTTCCCAACAAAAACCTTCAACCCCACAACCAAAAGAATCAGAAGAACAAAAGGCTAGGACAAACAACCATAGCCTTCAACTGACTCCAGCAAGGGGAGATCCAAACCCCATTGAAGTAGTAAGAGAGATCTGAGAGCACAAAAAGGAATGGCCCCTAGATCTCCATCCTCACCATTTGGGTTAGCATCGTTGCTCTTAGTAGCCTTTGTAGGATTCAAACTCGTGTTCCCACTTGCAGCTCCTACTCGCCCATGCTCCATTGTTGAATTCATCATCATTAGGTCAATTCACTTATGATCCCAAAAATGGTATGATATTAAGGGTATGAGCCTTTGGTTGTTGGCTCTACAGGCAAGAAGCACCACCATTTCACCTAAGGGTCTCCCCTTAACACCAAGGGCAAACAATATCCATTTTCTGATGTGGTAGAGAACAACCCCATGAGGTTTGAACCTTGGTTGTTGGGCCTACAGGCAGGAAGCCCCACCACTTCACCAAAGGGTCTTCCCCAAAAAATATTATGCCATTAAGGGTATGAGCATTTGGTTGTTGGCTCTATAGGCAAGAAGCCCAACCATTTCACCAAAGGGTCTCCCCTTAACACCAAGGGAAAACAGTCTTCATTTGTTGATGCGGTAAAGAACGACTCCATGAGGTTTGAACCTTGGTTGTTGGCGCTATAGGCAAGAATCCCCACCACTTCACCAAAGGGTCGCCCCCATATTAAACATGTTGTTATTAACAAAACTAATATATAAATTTAATGTTTAAATAATTATTATTTTATTCTTTCTTATAATTGTATTATATAATCATTTCATTTTTTTTATATCTTATTTAATATAAAATAATTTAAATAGTTATTATTTAAATTTATATTATATAATCAATAAATATTATTTATATATTATATTATATAATTATTATTATTTTTATAGATGAGTGCTACCAAATAAGGGGGTAGCTCCTGCATTACATTGGTAATTTTGGACAGTTTAGTGCCATAGGCAGGACCAGAGAGTAAACACCAAATAGTGCAATGCTTAGGCAAACATAGTCCGATTAACAATATCCATACAGTTCCCCAGTCGAATGAGATTGTTGAGACTATTTGTCCCTACCTAGCAGTGCTCGGAGTCCATGTATCTTGCGAATTCCGCCAAATCACCATTCCTGACTCCCATTCTGAACACCTCCCAAGCATTGGACATGAAGTTGAGAAGAGCTTCGTGCTTATTTGCATCCACCACACTGCTATTACCTTCATCGTCGCTCAGAGTAGCAGGATCAAAGTATACCCTTAGCAGGCTGACCCACCCATCAGGCCATAGCTCCATGGTAGCACTAGCAACCGCATGAATGAAGATTGGCGGCACAAGTCTGTCGAGTCGTGCCACCACCACTTCCCTGGACTCGTTGATGTCCACCAAGATGCTTATCACAACTTTGTACAACTTCCTATCACACCAGTGCCAGTTTGCAGTCAGGAGGGTGGAGAGCAGATCAACAATAGCATTCAAGATTCTATGGTTTTCGACTGCAAAAAGTCTCCTACACTGGACAGGGAGGGCATCATTTGCACATTGGCAGAGGACCCCGAACAGAAACACCATTCTTGTGGCACACTTCCACCCCACGAAACATTCATTTGTAGCATAAAAGCCATGGGACTTACAATAAATAGGTGTGGCCAGTTAGCTTGATGAATCAGGGAAAACAAAAACCCAGAGGATACCGAAGAAGCCCGAATCATTTAGGATCTAGGTCCACCAGTACTTCACTACAACACTTCGCATTCCAAGGGCAATTTGGGCACGGATCTATTTAGTAGGTGGGGGACGACAGCCAAGCGAGTCATTTAAAATAATTTCTTGCAATCCCGGCCATGGTACAGACGTGGAACCAATGACTACTTTTTTGGCTTGCCTTACACCTGAATTTGCTAGGAGATCAGCAGCGCGATTTGCTTCTCTGTACACATGCGTTATTGTGTAATTTGAGAGAAATCCTAATGATTCCTTTATTAGTCCTATCCAATCAAGCATTTTCCAATTTTGTGATTTCCCTAAAATGATAGCATTCACGCATAGCAACGAGTCACCTTCTATCTCAACCTTCGTAATGCCCTTCTCAATACAAATTTGAAGCCCAAGCCATAATGCTTCCATTTCAGCCATATTGTTTGTGCTTGTCCCGAGATTTTTTGAAGCAGCCCACACACATTCGCCTTGGGGATTTTGAATTATGCATCCCGTTGCTGCCATGCCCGGGTTGCCTTTTGCCACCCCATCGAAGTTCATTTTCCATTTTAGCCGAGCCGGGAGGGTCCAGAAAATCTCTTTCCTGTTCACTTTTGGTTTATGTGGCCAGCAGAGCGCCGGTATCCTGAGCCCATGCCATTTCTTCATAATTTCCTCATCCCACCTTGAGAACTTTGACTTGGTACCCACATATAACCTGTGGTTTGCAGTTTCTGTGATTGCCAATTGGATTTTCTCGACAAGGCATTCCCGCGTCAATGCAACACCTTTAAAAATATGTCTATTTCTTTCTTTCCAAATATGCCAGACTATCAATGAGGGCGCAAGGCCCCAAATTCCCTTCCAATACCCGAATTTGCACATTATTGGACAGCTTTCCAGAAAATCCCATAGTTTATAGTTTCTTGCTCCAATAAAATTTAAGTCTGACTGCAATCTATCCCAACAGAATGTAGCGTACGGGCATGATAAAAGCAAATGATCAACATCTTCTCCTGCTTGTTTGCACAGTGTACACCTGGATGGGCCACAATTCCAAGTCTCTTTAGGCATTCATTGGTTAGGCATCTTCTATGAAGAGCCATCCATAGGAAGGCCCCAGCCTTCGGAAAAATCTCCTTTTTCCAGCAAAGTCTTGCCATCCAGGACTTATCTTTGCTTTGCTTTAGCTATATTTGATACCCTAATTTGGCAGAGTACTCTCCAGAAGATGCCCCACACCAAAAAATTGAATCTTCCCGATCAAAAAGTCTTATTTGTCAGTTTTCAAGCTCCTTACTAATTTCATCCACCAGAGGTTTAGGGATTTGTAAGGATGAGATTTTAATCCAAGAGTACTTACCGTAATTTGAGCTGTCATCTATACATACATAGTCCGCCACCTTTGTGCTAAAGGTGGATTTAAGATGGTCTATATACTGGTCAAGGTCAAACATTTTTACCAGGCTTTGATGGCCATTCCAAGAATCTAGCCAAAATAACGCTTTTTTCCCATCTCTAATCTGCCAAGACAGGTGGGTAGTTATTAGGTGCCTATAGCTTGATATAAATTTCCAAGTAGTTGATTCGCCATTTATGTTTCCAACCATTAGAATTCTAGTCGAGTCTTCATTGTCAAGATATTTATTTTGTAAGATCTTACACCATGGTTTGTCAGGCCTTTTGTACATTTTCCAAATCAGTTTTGCACCTAGGGCGTTATTTTGCAGCCTCATTTTTCACAGGCCAACTCTGCCTTCCTCCTTTGATTTACAAACTGACTCCCAACCGATTAAGGGGATTTTTTTTCTCCTTTTGAGCCTTCCCATAGGAACTTTTTCATAATACCTTCCAAAGCTTTTTCTGTTTTGACTGGTGCTTCTAAGAAAGACATTGTGAAAATGGGGATTGCCGCTAGCACCGTTTTGGTCATGGTGATCTTCCTGCCAGGGTAAGCCAGTTGCTTCTCTATGCCAACGCCTTGTTTCAGCATCTTTCCACTACCTCATTCTAGTGAATGGCTTTACATGAACCTTCAAAAATTTGTACCCCAAGGAACTTTGATGGTAATTGGCCCACGCTAATTTTCAAAATTGACATAATCACTTGCTGCAACTGATCACTTGTGTTGAAGAAGAAGACGCATGATTTGTCTCTGTTCATTCTTTTCCCTAAGTTATTTTCATACTCTGCAACCACCTTACTTATACTTCTAGCTTCTTTAATGCTCGCTTCCCCTAAGAGGGATGTGTCATCCGCAAATTGAACATGGGTGATTGGTTCAGTATTAGGAGCGATGCTTATGCCACGCCAATGTCCCTGCATTCTATAATTTTTAATAGTGCAGCTAAATGACTCTGCCATGATGACAAAGAGGAAAGGTGAGAGTGGGTTGCCTTGTCTGAGCCCGTTAGTTGCTTTGAAGAAACCTTGAAGTGATCCGTTTATCGCTATGGAAAATCTCACCGTGGAAATGCATTGAAAGATTAGTCTGCACCATTGATTACATAACCCAATTTTTTTCATGACAGTCATTAGGAATGGCCAGCTTACCTTGTCGTATGCTTTTCTCACATCAAGCTTTATGATCATTCCCACCTTTTTGCTAGAGCGTAGTGTGTGTACTGCCTCCGAGATTATGAGAATGTTGTCTGAGATTTCTCTGCCAGGAACGAAACCATTTTGCTTAGCCGATATGATCTTCTCTAGGATAGGTTTTAATTTGTTAGCAAGTACCTTGGCCATAATCTTATATAATGTATTGCACAAAGAAATTGGTCTGAATTCTTCAAATGATGTGCATTTTTGCTTCTTGGGGATTAAAGCAATAATTGAATTATTTATATCCTTAACAAAACGTCCTGTTTTGCGAAATTCCTTAATAAACTTCCATAACTTGTTGCCCATGAAGCTCCAACACTTCTGAAAGAAGCTAGCGGGGAAGCCATCCAGCCCTGGGGCCTTGTCAGGATGCATTTGAAACAAGGCCTTATGCACTTCTTCCATTGATATTTGTGCACACAAACTGTTGTTATCTTCATCGCTGATTAGGGGCCTAACATGGTCCAGGAACCCGACATTCCTCTCATGGTTGTGAGCTCCCCCAAGAAGATTTGTGAAGAACTCACACGCAGCCAGTCCAACCGCCTCTCCCCCACTAATAGCTCTACCTTCACAATCATGTATTTCTTCAATCTTGTTTTTCGCCCTCTTGGCCAGAATAGAAGCGTGAATTTTTTTTGAGTTGGAATCCCCTTCGCTTAGCCAGACTTCCCATGATTTGTCTCTCCAGTACAACTCCTCCCTTATGAGTAGTTCCCCTAGGCATTCCTTCAGTTGCTTTTCTTTTATGTATTCTTCATTTGTCATGCCCTTCTTTATTATTAGTTCGCTGAGATCTTCCAATTCCAACTCCAATTTTGCCTTCTCCAAAAAAAGGTTTCGGAACTGGTTCTTGTTCCAATCTTTCAATTTTTGCTTGATGAATTTCAAATTTTTAACTAGTATAAAGTTGATCAAACCACCAACCTTCAATTCTTTCCACCATTGCTACAGAAGTAGAATGAGATTCGGATCCTGCCACCACATGTTTTGGAATTTGAAATTTGCTTTCTCTGTTTCCCTCCTGACTGTTATTGATAATTCAACAAGTGGTCAGAAATTGAAATGGGAAATATATTGGCTGCCAGATTTGCCCCTGATTCAGACCAGCAAAGTGATAACAAGAAACAGTCCAGCCTTTCTGAAATAGCCGTGAAATCCTTACGACAGTTAGTCCATGTAAGTGTTCCATTACCCGTAGGGCAGTCCATCAGCCCACACTTTCCAACAAAAGCCCTGAAATCCAGGATGGATTGCGGTACTTTCCTTAATCCACCACTCTTCTCGGATAAATCCAAGATGGCATTAAAATCCCCTCCAATGATCAGTGTGGTTTCTGGACAGAAAAGAATGAAATCTGACACTGTGCACTAGAGTTCAGCTTTATCAATTGTTTTTGTCGGGCCATACACATTTATGATCAAAAAATGTTTGTTCAAATTCAAGTGATACGCCTTTGCCGCCATCCAATTCATAGAGGTGAACAACACCTCCACAGAGACTTCTGCCTCCTTCCATAAAATACCTAAACCACCTGCAGCTCCCACTGAGTTTTGGAAAGAACCCTCCCAGTACCAACAATATTTAAGAAATTTTACACACTCCTCATCCGCTAGTTTTGTTTCTTGAAATAGCACTAAAATACTTATGCTTTTATGTAGTTGACACCTAACCAGGCATCATTTGTCAGGGGCCCTTAGGCCCCTGACATTCCATGTCGTGACCCTCATTGCTTCCCAAGGGACGCAGGTCCTCCCTTGGTACTCAAAAATTTGGTGATGTTAGTATACTTCTTGGCCGCCGCTTCTTCTTCCCTAAGTTGTTTTAGAGATTTCCTCCCTCTCTGGTTTCCCGAATTGCCAATTTTTCCCATACCCATGTGCTTGATTACCGATTGGGAAATGCACCTCTCATCTATGATGTCCAGGGCATCCTCATCACAGGCGTTTGAATCCAGATCGTTGTTTTCGCTTTCTGCATCTGCCACAATGCTCATGACAGGTGGATTTTCTTTTCCTGAGGCGGGCAACTGAGTATGTGGTGCCATACCTAGATTTCTTTTTTGAGAGTCAGTGGGGGTTTGGGTGCCATTTGTCTGACCTCTTCCTTTTGAGTTGGTAGCTTCCATTCATTTTGTATTTTGTTTTAAAGGGACTGGTTTGGTTACAATATCCCGGGATGGCCTATCGCCTATTTGTTGTTCATTCCATACCTTCACATTTTTTGTTCATTTTTCAGTATTATGCCTCCTGTCGCGCCGCAGTCTAAACAATAGAAGCGTGTTTCTTTGATTTCCACATTTTATAGCCATCTTTTCCCATTAACCATGAGACAGATTTTATGTGGTAAGGGTTCAATTGCCGCGATACGGAGCCTAGAAAACTTGTACATGTCGCCTTCCAAGATACTTGAATCCACTTCCAATAACATTCCCATAGATCAACCGATCTTTTCAAGACAATCCCCTGCCCAATATTCTATTGGTAAATTATACAACCGAATCCATATCGGTGTATCATATGGCTGTTTTTTAATTGGATCAAAATTTATACACCATGGTTGCATGTAGAGTGGCATGCCCTTCATGAACCATGGGTCGCCTTCCGTTATTCGTTGCTTTGTTTGCTTGTATGCAAACACCACCACAAAAAACCCCTTCGGCATGAATTGTATTAAAACTTTTGTATTCCATTCTCCTGTTAACCAATTTTTGATCTCTATACGGCTTGGTGAGCCCCCGATGAAGCGACAGATACAGGCAAATTCATTCAGGAGGGCCGCGTCTTCTTTGATTTCATCAGTTACATTGATCTCCATTGGGGGTTCATCCTCTCTTTTATTGCTATCTATCAATGTCCTCCCTGGTGGTTCTTTTAGTGTTTTCGGTTTAGGGTCTTCATCTTTTCCTGATTGATGGCTATGGGTTCTTTTCCTCCATTTAGTTCTTACTCTGGCATTCCATCCTTGGTTGTCTCTTTTCTCCAGTTGGTGGTATCGCCCTACAATTGGCCCTCGGTTTTTTGTAGGGGTTTCAGGGGTATCATGTCACCGCCTGGGTTGGTTGCCGCACTTATCGATCCTTTCCTATGACAGGGCTGGTGCACATTTGTCTATCCATTCACCACCCACTATGGTGTGTGGGTCTTCGCGCCTTCCTTGACTCCATCTTCCTGCGGTTCGTCGCCCCACTGCCTTTTGCTTTCCCCTTCTGCCGTGCCTTCTGCGGCATCCTTCTTGCCTATCGGTTTCGCACTGCTCTGCTCCATTATTAAAAATTAATATTGTGCATAAAAAAATTGAGGGTAAGCAATCTCAATTGTTGACACGGTAGAGAGCGACCCCGTGAGGTTGAACCTTGGTTGTTGGCACTACAAGCAAGAAGCCCCACCATTTCACCATAGGGTCTCCCCCAATCTCAATTGTTGACAAGGTAGAGAGTGACCCTGTGAGGTTTGAACCTTGGTTGTTGGCACTACAGGAAAGAAGCCCATATTATATAATTATTATGTAACATAATTATTACATAAATTTTATATTTATATAATTATCATTTTTTTCTTCTAATTATATTATACTATCATTTGATTTGATTTTTATTTTGTTTGATATTTATAATTTCTTATAATATTAAAAATTTGAGTATATAATTGATTTTTATTTAATATAATTAAATTAAAATTAAAAATTATTAATATTAATATAAGCACACATAATTATCTTTTGTTCCATTAAATTAAAATATAGGTATGTTTTATCTTACAATTTACATTATAATGATTAATCTATTATTTACAACATTTAAAAATTTACTAATTTTCATGGATTATCGATAAGTATTCCATGTTTGTATTTACTTAGTCACAATTAAAAATATAATACAACTGTACAATACTCTAATTACAATACTACAAAGGCAAGTACTTGCCACTACGTGACACTTGTTATATTCGCTTGGAAGTCGAGTGACTTATAGTTAAATATGATTTAACTAATAAATAGTTCAAAATAATTCTCTTACCTAATTGTTGTTATGTACTGACAAAATTAGACGTATTAACTAAGTCTAAAACATAGATTATATAAATCCAACTTAATAAATAAATTAAAATTGGAGCTACTTTTGAACCACTTTTGACTAGTTTGGCTTTAAGAAAGAATTTTAAATATTATTTATTAGTTAATTAGTTGTTTTAATATAATTTAATATATGTTATTAATGTATCAATATATGTACAATTATTAGTTTTTTTACTAAAAAATTAAGTTATAGTAGTTCAATTTTAGTTGTATATAAGACATAAGTCAATCCAATTTATTGAATATAAAGATTTTATATTACAATATTATTTTATTAGATAGCATACCATGTTTTTTTCATTATACTAAACAATTTAAGTTTGAATATTCGATGTGAGCATTTTTTCTTAATACATAAAACATGATTGTAATCTTGCTTTGTTGAATATAAAAAAATAATATCATATTAATTCTTTCAAATTAGATATATTCTTGATAATTGGAAAATGACACTAATTTTTAATAAAGAATATGTATTTTCAACTTGTCATATTTAAAATTCCCATTTTCTAACAACTGATGCTTTTTGTAAGACCTCGCCTTGTAGGTACTTAATACAATCCTAATTTGTTATATGCCTTTCTTGAATTGATGATTAGATATATTATGGATGATAAATAAGGTGATATTTTGGTGATATTCTTGCATTTAATTTTGACATTTTGTTTATTGTCACTACCATGAAGGTGGAATACACTCATATATTGTGAAAAGCTAATTGAAATTTTAAATGGATTATTATATAGCTAAAGTATAAAATATTTAGTTAACAAATTTATGTGATAAAATTGTTACTTATGATTGTGTTGGTATTGTGCTGGAAGGTAACGGTGTTAGCATGGGAAGGGTGAACCATCGAGATAAAATTAAAAGACTCTTCTTGAGGGTATAAATTTGACTCCCTTTTAGAGCTTAGAAAGAAATAAAGTTAACATGTTGAAGTGGTGAGGGTTGATATTAAAGGGATAATTTATTTTGGAGTCAAGAGGGTATTTGATAATATTTCATGTGGGTGTAAGTGGGGTTAGTGGTTAGGAACTCTTATCCAAGTTTGAATTTCGGATGGGTCCTTAAATGGGCCTTTAAAGAGGGTTGTTGGTCAATTTCCTTGGTTGGGATGCAAAAAGAAACCTCCTAGGGTCTATACCATAGTGGTAGGGGTCAAGTGGGCATATAATAGTGCCTCTAGGACATGATTTAACCCCTCGAAAGTCCTCACTATGGTGAGTGACGAGTTTAGAGGTGAGGATGGGATGGTATGATAGAGGGGTTGTCCAAATACATGTTTCCTCTTTAATAAGAAAATAATCTCATTGATGGACGTAGGTACACACCTCACCTCCCCACCCAATGGTTGCAAGTTGAAGCTTCTTTATATTTCAGAAGGGAAGGAGTGGGTTGTTACCCACTTCTCCTTTTTGGAGAATTTTGGTTGGGACAACAGAGGAGTGAGGAGGAGAGGAATTCTTCTTCTTAGGAGATAATGATCAAGATAGCTTGGCTTGGAGAGGAAATGATGATAGGAGTTTGAATCCTCTCATTGAAGTAAAAAGATAAGTTTCCCTATTTCCATTCTCCTTTGTTTAATTGCTGTAAAAAGAAAATGACATGTTAGTATGGATTATTGTTGATTATGGCAAGTGGAGAACTTGTATATAAGTTAACTATCTTATGTTATTCTTATCCCTTTTGTAAAATTTGACAAGGCTCCATTCATCATCTTGGGGCTAAAGTATTTCCTTGCTCGGGGGTATGGCTAAGGCCCTTGAGGCCTCATGATGCCATTATGGTAGGGAGGAGAGCAAGATTATCTCATTGGTGTGTTATCATGTAAAAAAAAAAAATTCAATATAAACCTTGAGGTGATTATCAACCTATTTTCTATTGGAATCCTTTGTAAAGAACTCCTCCTAAAATGTTACAAAGGTTTTGAAGAACACACCCTTGTTTTAATTTTTTCATTCTATATACAAATAGTTGGTTTTTATCGAAATAATTCTATACAGGTAAACAATAGTATTTATGTACTCAAAATTTTGTGTAAGACTATTAAAAGGAGAAAGGAAAGAGATATACTCTATTTCAATAAAACTATATAGCTGCTTCGCTTCACTTTTCACAAAGTACTAGTTCATATCTTGATAAGTAATGTATTTCTATGAAGGAAAAAGAGATAACAGTACTTTCCATTATTGTCATAATATCACAAATTTTAGGCCTTATAAAATTGGTACTCTTAGCTTCTAATTTCATCTACAAAAGAAAAATATTGTTCTTTATGTAAGGTCGATGTTCCTTCAAAAGAAAGTAAACATGGAACTTCTGGGTTAAGACTTTATTGTAAAAGAAAACAAGTAGAACAATATATCTGTATAGCAAATTACCTTGACTTGAACACCAACTTGCTATTTTTTTTAAATTTCTGCAAAAGGTGATTTAATGAATACATACATAAGATAGATAAGAGATTGTAAATATAAATATTGGGAGGATAATGATATGCTTTGTTTTATTTTAAAATTTAAGAAAACGCCGATTTAAAAATGATAATAATAACTATATATATAAAATAAAATGGAGATAAAATAGAATAAATATTATTGACAATAACAATAAGTAGCAAGGGATGGAATCAGTTTTTACTTTATTTCCACGAATTTTATAGAAGCTTCAAGGATTACACTCAAAGGATAATAAGATGGAAGAATAGTAATCCAATATTTTTCTTTTAGCTGGGAGTACAATCACTAGATGAAATTCTTGCAAACTTCCACCACCTCTAAATAAAATCCCTGTAGTGGATAAATGAAGAAATATAGAAACCTTCATTGGTAGATCAATAACGAGAATGAGAAATTGTTTGTGCTGAGGCAATGATAGAGATATGAGTCAGTGCTTATCAGTCATCCCATGCACAGAGGGCACAACTTATTGAGGAGGGCTGCTCTACTCTCTAAGAACCCTCAGAATCCTAAATACAAGTAAATGAAGAGGCTATTGTTGCATCATTTCCCACATATCCTCATTTTCATACTTCTAGATCTGCTGGCTGCAATGTAAAAATAGAAGCAAAACAAATGATGGAAGGATTGTCATCAATACCTTTGCCATGTATGGCAATGCAACACAAACTAGGAGAAAACATTGAGTTCTTGTACTATTCACCTCTTTGAGCCAGTCTTTTGCAGTCCAATTCTCAGTGTGTCTCTAAAACAACGGCATGAGCTACTTAGTGAACTTGAAGCTAATCTCCATCATATAATTTCTGCACATGTATGCATTCTTTTAAAGTTTGGGATAGTTTCAAAAAAAAAAGTTATATCAACAATTTAATGCATCAACTGTCTCTCCTCCATTTAGAGGTGCTATCATTACGTCAAAGGCATCCTATGCTTAGTATTTTGAAGGCATTTTTACCTCTGACGGTGTAGATTGCTCGATAGGAAATCGCCTGCTATGAAATCCATCCCAGGCATTCGTCATTTTTCGTGGATGAAACAAAGCAGAGCAGTTATTGCAGCTGGGAAAAATATCCAAGGAGCAGGTCTACTGGGAACAAAGCAGTTATTGCACGAAGGTGAGAAAAATATCTGAGGAGCACTTATTGCAAAAAATATCGACATTGTTGATAGCACGATAGATTTAGATCTCAATTGCTATTTGAAGACAGATATCGGTTTCTTTGAGAACACAACATCATTATATTTGCTCCGGTTTGAAGAAAACTTTGCGTTTGAGGTGGGTCTCTGATATTAGGGTTTGCACATCAAAATCGTTCACAACTTGACATCATCTGTGCAGAAAATTCAGGTACCGAGTTCTGCCCTTTAATACATATCAAGTTGTTCATAATGTTTGCTAGCATTGAAATTGAACAGCAAGACGAGTCTTCAAAATCCATTCTCTGTGGCATTTTAATTTGTATCTTTTAGGATAATGGAAGTTTATGGATAAATTTCTAAGTGTAGGGCATCTTAGATGTACGCATTTACTTCTTATATATTCTTTTGCGCCACCATTTTTGCATAGGTAGGGAGAATGGTAACAGAGGTTGCGGAGTCTAGATTTACGCCTGCCAATTGCATTTGCTTTAAAGTTTTTAAAACTTTGGCTATCCTTTTGATTTTTTCCATGGCCTTTCTTAAATCACATGACAGAAATTGGTGGGAATCATGTCCTCCTGGATGAGAAATTCGAGCCTTATAGCATTGGCTAAGGCATAAGTAGTAGCAACAGGGGCATATTAAAAATCAGAACTTGTGAATATGAAAATCCTACTTTCCAAACATTTTAGCTACACAGACTAGCAAAATATCAAATGCCCTGTTTCTACCCCTACTTTTTTATTTATTTATATGGATTTGTAATCTTCTTAGGAGTCAATAGTTGTTCAACTATGCAGCCTATAGTTGCAATATATGGTTATTGTTAATATTAAAACAAGGCAAATATATGGTTATTGTTAATTTATAACAAATCTGAATCTCTATTGTTCTCATAGGTATAGCATGCTAAGAAAATTACCTACCCATTTCCATTTACTGTGTAATCATAATAATAGTGTTTTAGAATTTACCAGACATCCTATACATAATTTATACCTAGTAAATATCACTTCACGCAGACCCATATCTTCAAGTGATTAGCTTCAATTAATTCTAGATAAGATTGAATTAGAGCAGTCATTTTTCACTAAATTGTTTGTAATAGTAATCTGTAAATTTTTTAAGATTTTTTTCCAGGTATATTGAAAAAAAACTACATAATGCATGCCATTGTCTTAGGATAAAATAAGCACATTGTTGTCTATTTTAATCATGTATATAAATTAAGATTCAACAATTGCACAGGTCTAAACTCCAGTTAGGATGGATGGGTTTTAGTTGTTTCATCAGATGATAGCAATTAAAGTCAGCATGAGTATGAGTGTTAACAAGTGGCTCTGAAAACAAAGAGATTTAAGAATAACCAACATTTCCAATTTCACAATTACTTATCAGAGAAAATAATCATTATTTTAGGAAGATTGCTTGACCAAAATTAGGCACAAAATGACATTGGACTTGCCTTACCATGAGGATCAGCAAGGTATTTTGACTCTCCTATATTCCAAATACATGAAATATACAGACCAAACAAATCCTATTGCTAATAGAAAAGCAACTGTGTCCAGTAAAGACCATTTAAGATTACCATCTCATAAGCAGAAAATTTATTAGCTACTTAAGCATATTGCAAATTACTCCTTGTATTTCTGCATATAAAAAACAAAATTCAACAATACCAGGCGACTGGTGAGGAGCCTTAAAACTGACAACATATTCTGGTAAAATGTGTGTATTCATGTGAGTACTCCAAATAATGTAATGCTTTGGATTGGTGATATCATTTATGCCAGAATCAAACTTCTCACAGCTGGGATGAAATTGAAGAGAGCCAAGGGGAACATGAACATTCCCCAAAATAACTCGGCACAACCCGACATACTGTTCATCATTAATGTCTAAATTTGAAAAAAGAACTCTATAGAGAATAAGCAATAATAGTCAGTCAAACATCTCTTCTTAGAAAAAAGGATAAATATTGGAGAAAAGAACTTTCTAGAATGCAAACATTTGAAAGAAAGCAACACCAAAAGAGATTATCTTTGAACATAATCTTTCATACCTCAGGTAGGAGCAATCTTCTGGAGCAAGATAAGCACCGACACCATTGTGATTGATAGATTGTAATTGAGCTTTCATGTCATTGAAGAATTTATTATCAACATTGACAAACAATAGAAGCTGATAGAGAAGAATAGTATGTAGAATAGCACTGTGTTTTTTTCATTTTTTATATTTGATGCAAAAAATTCCAAAATGGAGGTTTTGGTACTACTGAATATGCCATGTTTCATGGACTGTGTATGGTCTAATTGCCTCACAGTATGGAGATGTCACAGACCAATTACAAGTGACTGGTGAAGGTTCCAAACCAGTAAATCAGTTTGTGGAGGATTATTTTGGATACAAGCATGATTTCTTAGGTAGAGTTGCTGTAGTTTAGTAGAGTCGCTGTAGTTTGGATAGAAGCATGATTCGCTGTAGCATGATACAAAATACTCTACACAAGTTTTTACCAAAAACATTCCAACTCATTCCCTTGGACTATGGAAATTTCATGTCTTTAATTTGACATTTTTTTGGTACTATCACTGGTTTTGTGGGGAAACCAATGCTCTCAAATTTCTGAAAAGCGATAGATGTGGGTTTTATCTAAAAGGAAAAATTATGCAATTCACATACCTCCAATTATGGAGGTTAATTGGGTATCAAATTAGAAAAAGCTGCTTAAATTCCCTGTTTGCACCATGCTTTTTCTTCTTCTAGTCAGAAAAATTTGTAGGTTCCATTTCCATCTACCCATTTTTTGTTTCTTAATAAATGTGCTATGCATTCATGACACTTTATAATCTCCTACAGACTCCTTGCAATGGTGTTTGAAACTCCTAAACAAGGGTAGGATCCTCGAAATATGTTTCAGGTAATTTCTACCTATAATCTCCAGATTGGAAGACAAAATCAAGCATAAGAAGATAGCAGTAAGGATAGAATATGAAATTAAGAGCATGTTGCAGGGCTTTCACATTTTAAACCACGATGATCATAAATACAAACTTTGGTTGCTATTTCAATTGCTACTTAATGTCTAAGTATTGGCTTTTCATTAGTTATAAACCAGAACCTATCACTAATTGACCTTCCACACATTCAAATTTCTTGATCAATTCATCTAATTTAGGGCCATTCATTGATACCACATCAGCCACAGGCTTCAAATTTCAAACCTTGGACGAAGAGCTTTAAGTGACTAGAAAAACTATTTTTCTGAGTTTTTGAAACTCCAAAATTACCAGGAAAACAAGCTTGCTCAGTTTTTGAAACCTCCATATTAGCAGCAACTCTGTCACAATTCTCAGCATTTGAGGCCTCAATTGGGCTTATGCAAATTTCAACCTCAACCTCAACTTTAGGTGCGACTTCTTCATCAACGTTACCCTCAATGACAAATTTGGTGAAAAAGCATGAGCCATTCTTATCAATCCATGCAATGGACCTTTGACAACCCACCCTCAAATCTATTTGCAACATTCGCAAAAAATCAACTAGGTATGGTGAACCATCTATTACCAATTCTACGGTGGGCATGCATTACAAAATCTACTGGGTATGGTGAACCATCTATTACCAAATCTATTTGCAACATTCGCAAAAAGTCAACTAGGTATGGATGATGAACTACTCACAAGGTTAAGAGAGAGGTATTAGACAAGCATTAGAACATAGAGAAGAGAACCCAATACCTAAGCATGTTTCAATAGTTGTGATAGTAGTTGTTATTTGTTTATATAATGCCCACTATTTTTATCAATATTGGACCAATAGTTGTGACTTTAAAGTTGTTAGTTAAACAAAATGTATCCTTTGATCTACAAAGCAACCAATCATAGGATAATTAGAAGTGCGAAGTTAGGGTGCAATAAAAAAAATTAAATCTAGGATAGAACATTTTCTAACAGATAACCATGCTCTTGATTGAAAATATTTTTTAAAATCAAATTTACAATTGATTGTACTTTCTTACCAAATATAAATGATTGGCCAGGAGACACATAATATAAATCTACCGTTTCTTTATCAAAAGATGTTAACATATGAAGGGAGAACATGTATACACTTTTCTTGATTGCAGCTAGGTAGTGTAAAAAAATGGATTTCCTTTTATGGTGGAACAAAGATATACAAAATTCAAATATACTATCTTGTGCTCCCTATTTGCTTATTCATGTACAAATTTCCAAAACTTTTGATATGAATTTTATGTTTATTTGGTGGTTTTAAACTTCTTGTTATGTATGGTTCATAACCTATGGTTTATCAATCGTCACAATTTTAGAACACAACAATCTTAGAGGAAAACTAAATGATTTCTAAAAAAAAAACAAAGAAATAGAAAATTGACCTTTATTTGATGTGCCCTTAATGCCAATTCTAACACTTACAAGTTCCCCACAGGCACAAAACTTCAACTAGCTTTCACCTTCTCAATGGCAACTCTAACTCCAAATTCTATTGAAGAAATTCTTGCAGGCATGTTCGATCTTGACCCTTCATTACAAGTCACATCCATAAATGCTATACAACAGGCTCATTCAATAGATGCTAAATATCGTATTGAACTCTCTGATGGTGTCCATACCCATCCAACTTTGCTTCCCAGCCAGTTCAACAATCTTGTTGTTGAAGAAGCAATGGTCAGTGGGTCAATTGTCCGCCTTACAAAATATGCATCAAAGGTGTTCGACAAATACACGTACGTCCAACCTTATTCTATTTTTGAATCCTTTTCTCATTCGTTGCTATGATTTTCCTAAAACATTTGCATTGTTCACTTGCAGGGCTATAATTATCAACAATCTTGAAATGGTCTCTAATAAAATACCACTCATTGGCACGCCAACTCCTCTTCTGCAAGCAACAATTCATTTTCCATCCACTAGCTCCCAAGGCCCATTTGGTTTACAACAAGATGCAACATCTACCCAAGGATCAACCATACCCACTTCTGAAATACTTCCCATCAAATCTTTGACCCCATACTATAAGCGTTGGTCCATTGAGGGAAGAGCATTAACAAAGAGTCCAATCCATGAGTTTCACAATGCTAACCCAGAAGGAAAAGTTTTTGGTTTTGACCTCATTGACAAAGAAGGCACCAAAATACATGTCATGTGCTTCAATGAACTTGTTGATGAGTTCTATAATGTTGTGCACTCTAATAGTGTATACATCATTTCTAATGGTCGCATACAAGTTGCTAATAAAAAATATAGTAGCTCTGTTTGAAATTTTCCTACACAAATTATCAACAATTACACTTTCACCATGTGTCGAGTCTACAATCCCCATGCATAGCTTGCATATCAAGAGCATAGATTCCCTACTATCAGTACCTATTCATTCCGTTGTTGATGTTCTTGGCATACTTTTATCTATCTCCCCTACATCAACTATCCGTAAGAGAGATGGAACCGAAACAATTAAGTGTACTGCAACAATCACAGACATGTCATGCTTTTCCATTGATGTTACACTTTGGGGTCGTTATTGTGAATTTGAAGGAAAAGAATTATCTACTTTGCTTCTTCTACCAACCCCTCCAACTATCTTAATCAAATCTGGAAGTGTAACCTCCTGGCGTGGAAAGGCTCTTGATACTATATTTGCAACTACAATTGTCATAAATCCAAAACTTTTAGAAGCAACAATGTTGCTTGAATGGTATGCGACTGTAGGCAATGAAACACCCCTCCTTTCACTCTCAATAGATCATCTTTCTTTCAAGAAGTTTGCAAATTCAATTGACATTGCATTGATCAACAATACAAACTATCTTGTAAAAACCAATGTTTGCGTAAAAGCAAGCATTTCAAAAGTTCACTTGGAAAACTTTTATTACCTCTCTTGTCCTCTTATGGTGGGCAATAAGAAGTGTAAGAAAAAGGTTGTAGAAAAAAATCCCAATAGCTTTCATTGCCCAAAGTGTTCTATTGATCTCCCTGGATGTGATTTTAGCTACATGATCAAAGTGGATTTGGACGATGGAACAGGTGCTCTTGTTAAAGTCACTGCATTTGAAGGTCCTGCAAACAACTTGTTTGGAGTGTCCATTGAAGATTTTCAACTACTTCTAGCTAAACCTGATGCTGCTAAAGAGGTGTTGGATCAAGTTCTTGGGCACAAGTTTTTCTTTGAAGTGGCCATCACTCTGAATTCATTTGCTATCAAAGAAATACAAACCTTTTTCATTACAACATTAAAACCTATTTAAAATTTGCATGTACCTCTTACATTCCACAATATTGTATACTCTTTGTTTATGTTTTACAGCTTTTGCTACTGTAAATACAACCATATGGAACCAAGTGTGCCTACAATTAGAACTAAGATGAATAGAAATACTCTTTTTATTCGACAATGTTATCTTCTCCACATGTTTTGCAATTCAATTTTATATGTAATCCTGTGTGCATACAATTACTAATGAAATGAATAGAAAGACTTATTGATTCGACAATATTATCTTGTGTGCATACAACAGATTATTACTTCAAGCTTTCATCTAGCTTATTTTGCACACCTACCTTACATGGGTTATTTCAACTTTATTGTTAACTACTGCACAATAATATTACATTGGTATGTTCCTCAACACCCTCTACCATGGAAAACCAAGTTGAAAGTATGGAAGCACATCGGTCTCATCGTAATCATCTAAAACGATTGTGGTACCATGAAAATAAGGATTCTATTAATAAACGAAGAAGAGAAAACCTTCATAGTAACCTTGCCATCTCCTCCACTACCCCACCATGTCTTTCCAATAACCCTAGCTCCTTGTAACCACAAACACCTCACTTACAATCTACATTTAACCCCACTTCTACCTCCCAAAACCTCCATCCTCCACTATTTCCTGCAAACTATTACATCGCTAGAAATTCATTCCGTTCAAAGCTGGACAACCTATCAAACATATTAACATGCCAGATATGCATGGAACGATATCTAGGAATAAAAACTAGCCTGTTCAATGGTACTAGAGCTTGTACAAGATGCATTTCTGAAAAAAATGGCAACCGCTTCTCAAAGTGGAACAACATGGACCCTGGAGAGCAGCCTTCTTGTCTACAATGCCTATCTCAGATTGAGGAGATGCTTATAGCAAGAGTTAACCTTGTCCTCCAAGTTACTAATGCAAAAGGAGGACAACTCAAATATAGTGGCCACACTATTTGTTTTCCTCAAGATATTACAACAATTGCAAATTACTTGCCAGGCCACATACATGACTTGGATATACTCATTATTAATAAAAGAAATGTTGATTCCCAACAGTACAACTTCTATGTTTGCAGAGCACATGTTCATGAGGCTTTGCAATATAAGATATGTAATGACCCCTACTACAAAGATGTCCAATTAGATGAGACCTCTCTCTTATGCTTGCCTATTGCCTCCACTGACATCTCTGACTTGCTTAATGCGACAACCTCAACTTCAAACCCCACTGATGTTACCTTCATGGAGATAGATAATATAGCCGAAGAACAATTAGCAGAGAATGTGCAAGCAACAACATCATTTGTGGCAAACCTTCCCCCTGCACGTATAGAAGTGCAAGAATTGCGAGCCTTGTTGCAATTAGAGGAAGGACACCCAACTCCTATTATTGATTGGCCACCAATTTCTCTTATGCCCCTCAATGAATACACCACAGAAGGATTATTTGTTATGGCATTCCCAACATTATTTCCAAAAGGAAGAGCTACTTTCAATCAACAAAGTATGAAAGAAGTCAAGCTACACGAATATGCACTCCATCTTCTTCGATACCATGATAATAGATTTGGGGTGATCCCATAATAGTGGTTTACAATTTTTGGCCAAACTGGACACTGAAATTATTATTTTTAACTAAATCTTCACATTCGAGCACCTATAGCGGCTAAACTATGAGGAAATTGAAGATGGTGCAAACTAAAGTCTCATCAAATTTTGTCTGTAGATTCTAAAAATATTTGTTTCAAAATTTTTGGAATCAAATTGCACTTCTTTTTCCATCTCCCACGAAAATAGATTTTTTTCAGAAAAACAACATTTTTAAAAAGTGACGCACACTGTATAATGCATAACTATTTTTCCATTAAGGATAAAATTCTAATTCTTTCAAATTTAGATTTGTAACTCTGATATCTAGTGCTTCCACTTGGTTAGATAGTTTTTTATTGAATATTTTTTCCTTAATCAAGTTTCAAAGTCAAACGAATTACAATTCAGACACAGTGACTGTATAACACGTAACTTTTTTTGTATATGTCAAAATTTTATTTTATTTTTTTTGTTGGATCAAGGAGTTCAATATCTGGTGCACTCATATTTTTCAATTTTTTTTTTGATAATGTTCTATTTTTCCACATGTGAAGAACAAAGAAATTCATTTTCGATGAAAAACCTATGTTTAAGAAAACTTAAAAAACAAATACACAACAAAACCAAAACATATTAAAATTATATTCATTGGATAGCTTGTTCTGAGGAATAGCATAATCATTTGAAATAAATTTTAAATGAATTCATTTGATCCCCCAAAATCTAAATCAAAAGTGATTTTTTATCAGCATTTTGATAGGTGTAAAGGAGACGCATTTATAGGTATGGTTTAAAACTAGAGAGGTTCTATCCAAGGGGGTTTGATCTAAGGTGATTTGATCAAACCCTCTTCAATTGGAGTCCTTAAAATGGAACTTTTTAAGGCTTAAATCATTATATTTTCTAAAAATATGTCATTTCAGCTAAAATTTGTTCCTCTCAGGAATTGTAAACCGCTATTATGACAGCACCCTTTGGCCAACACCCACGGTTTAGATGCTTCATTCTTAATATTCTGATGTGTCACCGTAGCCAAGCCACAACTTCTGTATTTGTTCAAAAACACTTTGAAAGTAGACTACCAACAACAATTTGTGACTTACGCCAAAGACTCAAGGGCCTCCTAGATGAACATCTTGCATAACAAGTTATGCGGTTTGGGTCAACAATTCGTGCCACTCGCCCATTATGGACTCTTCGTAGGGGGGAACTATCTGACATGGTTATTCAAGTTGGTTGCCCGACTCTATTCTTCACCCTTAGTGCAACAGATACTAAATGGCCATACTTACACAATGTGATGCCATCTACCACACCAACAAATCCTACTGTAGCTGCCAGGTGGAGAATCCAAAATATAGTGCAAAACCCACACCTCATTGCACTTTACATGCATCATCGATTTACTACATTTCATGAGGTCTTGGAGAATATTCTTTGCACAAAGGACTACTGGTACAGGTAATTACCCTCCACATCATTTATATTTACTTCTTTCTTACATCATCTGCTTTATAACATCTAATGTGTCCAGGTATGAATGGCAACACCGTGGGTCTACACATGTCCATGGTTTCCTTTGGCTGAAAGATGTGCCCGATATTGCGAAATTGCAATGGAATAATCTTGCATCAGTACAAAATGCAATCAACTACATTGACCAATATGTCTCTGCTTGGAACCCACGTCCCCCCCAAAGCTCAGCTACATCCATTCCAAGGTCTACCTTAAAGAACCCCTGCCTAATGGACATGAGACTAATTATGTTGTCCACCCCTTCACATGACTACACTGAACTGCTCAATTGTGTGCAGCGCCATACACGTTGTTCCTTGCAAACATGCTTGCGAAGTAAAGCTGGTACATTTGAGTGTCGCTATAAAGCCCCTTGGACCATGGTAGACAATTCAACCCTCTCTAATGATAGTGGGTAGCCAAAGCACACCCCTGCTCGCAATGATGACCGAGTAAATCTTCACAACCCCACTATCCTCTCTATTTTGCGTGCAAATGTAGATTGCCAACCTGTTCTCTCAATAGATGCAGTGCTCAAATATATCGCAAAATATGTAGCTAAAGCAGAAACAAAATCAAAAACATATCATGGAATGCTTTCACGTATTTCAACATCTTTTGATCCTGACAAGCCAGCACCAATAGCTTTTAGGAAAATGCTTGTTGACAACCTTGTTGATCGTGATATTAGTGCTCAAGAAAGTTTCCACCTTTTATTAAAACTACCACTTTGCTTGTGTAGCTGGACATTTGTTTCTTTATATGTCAACCAAAAAACCTATCAATGCATTCCACTCTCCAACACATGTACCTCTCCACAAATTAACTGTATTGATGCATACATGGCACATCCTATTAGTCTGGAGGCAATGTCATTGATTGAGGTTACTCAAAAATGGAGCTTCAAAACACAAACCACTAGAAAGAGCATTCCTCTACTGCAATTTTTTGAGTCTCCCCTCGGTTCACAAGCATTCCTCCCAAGGATGACCCAAGTTTCCATGACTTCTGCTAGAGTGAATTGGTTCTCTACAAACCCTTTCATGACATTGCAATTGACCTTGGTTCCTCACCAACTCAAATTATCACACAATGGTAGAGGATAGCATGTACTTACCATCTGTGGCATGTTCGCCGCAATCTACCAAATACGGCCTCCAATACAGAAGTTGACTCTCCTTCAAATGCTGCAGAACCCCCAAATCACTGCAACCAATCTGAATGGAAAGTCTTGTCAAGTGTTCACCCAGGCCATTTGCTCCACTTAGAGACACTTGACATGCTAGGCAACTATGAATTAGACCTTAATCATGACTGGAATACTCATTCCAATAATCCAATACTACTCAGTCAAGCATCCAACTTTGTAGACTCCAACCACACAACATATTCGGTCCCCCTTCCTCCATTTGTAAATTCCCACCATGCCCTTTCAATGGAACAAAAGAAAACACTAGATTTAGTGTTGTCCCACTTGTCCTCCACCACTTACCAACCACCACTAAAAATAATAGTTCAAGGAACTACAGGAACTGGAAAGTCACACCTAATTAAACAAATTAGGTCCGCACTAGATTGTTCTGCTCCGAACAGGCAAACACCGCTCTTACTTCCTACACCAACAGGTGTTGTGGCATTCAACATTGGAACATTGACAATTCATTCTACACTGCGCATCCCCATCAAAGAGTTGGCTCCATTGCAAGGCCAAACACTAGCAAGCTTCCAAGAGAGAATGCACTTTGTGCACTACATTTTAATAGACGAAATGAGTTTCATCGGTCCAAAGTTGCTTGAACAGATTGACTATCGCTTACGTGAAGCTTTCCCAGCAAACAACCACAACCCTTTTGGAGGCCACTCAGTCCTGCTCTTTGGAGACCTTGGCAAGCTACCACTGGTCAAAGACATTCCGATGTACTCTTCTACTTCATACCGGGGCACACTATGGTGGAGCTTCCACACTGTTTTTACACTAAACAAAATATTTTGTCAAGCCAGAGAATATCCCACCCAACTTCTATTCCGCGATCTCTTGTACAATTTAAGAAAGGCTCAACCTACTATTGCAGATTGGCAACTACTAATGTCAAGGTCAAGCTCAGCACTATCATCTACAAAACTAAATGCTTTCTTATCCTCCATACATCTTTATGCAACCAATGAAAAAGTTTCACTCCATAACAAACATATGCTATTGTCTCTAGCACATCTCGTTTCCATTGCCACTGCAAAGCAAATAGGGAGCTCTTTCAACACAAACCCAGATGATGAGCAACTCCAACCCAAGATTTTACTTTGTGTCGACCAAAAGGTTATGTTATCTTGTAATTTGTGGACTAATACTGGCCTTTTTAATGGAGATCTTGGCACAGTAAAGGATTGTCTATAAGGAGAGTGAAAAACCTCCCCAACTACTCTTGTTTGTAGTTGTTCAATTCAACAATTATATTGGGCCTGCCTGGGATACAAACAATCCCAAAGATGTCCCTATTACCCCTATTAGTCGTGGTGGTCGCCACCAAATCCCTCTTAAAATGGCATGGGCATTAACCATCCACAAATCACAAGGACTTACACTTCAGATGGCCACCATTGACATCGGTAACATTGATCGTCAAGGAATGACATTTATAGCAATTTCTAGAATCACTCAGCTTTCTGGCCTTCGTATCCACCCACCATTCACTTTTGAAGGATACACACGCATGCAACAAAACCCATATGTTGCACATAGGCTCAACGAGGAAGTTCGATTGTCCAATCTTTCCGCATCAACCTCTTCAAATGCTCAACTTCCTTTAAGTTAAACAACATGTATAGGTATGTTCACTTTTAACTTTTCTTTGATTTCAAACCCCTCCTTCAAATCAAATAAATTTCAAGATCAACCCTTTCAACACAGACTATATACGCACAACCTTATTTCATTTTTCTCTTCCAGGATCTTCTATGCAAATTATTGTTCTTCATACTTCTAGGCTCCTTCCAAGCTTCTTGGTACATCCACTCTCACGTTAAGGTTAGTTGCCAATTCTATTAGAAATAATATACAATGTATGCATATAAAAACATTTTCCAATTTTCCTATATATTTTATATTTTTGATTTTTGTTCTATTTTCCAAAAAAATTTAGACTACCGCAGGTTGTGTCATACAGGACAAACATATCTAATGTCAAGTAACAACAAATTCAGGTACGTTGTGTTCATTTCCAGTTTATTCTTCATTGAAACAAATCTACATAGTGGATTTCAATCTTATTGGAATTCTATGTCCACAGTTCACAACTCTTACTTATATTGTCTTTACTCTCATATGAAACAAATCTACATAGTGGATTTCAATCTTATTGGAATTCTATGTCCACAGTTCACAACTCTTACTTATACAGGACAAAGATATCTAATGTCAAGTAACAACAAATTCAGGTACGTTGTGTTCATTTCCAGTTTATTCTTCATTGAAACAAATCTACATAGTGGATTTCAATCTTATTGGAATTCTATGTCCACAGTTCACAACTCTTACTTATATTGTCTTTACTCTCATATGAGTTTAGGATAGAAAGGGTGTTGCTACTCCAATTCAAACCCAAGAAATGAAGAGACCTACCTTATATTCAAGCTTTTTGAGTGGAAATATAACTGGACATTGAAACAACTTCTAACAGTGATAGATCAGCCTCAGGTGATCATCTACTTGCATAACTTTCAGCTGTATCAAAGTTTCTAAGTTTAGTTCAAATATGTCATTCCATGTCCTCAATTTGTCAAAATATGAGTACAATAATGCTTTTGTTCTTAGATTGGTATTGTTATTCAAAAACAATGATCTTCCAGACAATTTCACCAATTTTTGTTGCTATACTCAACACATACAAGTTCAAATCTTTTACAAATTATTTGTTTCCTATAAATTATTTGAACTGGTTGTAAAGGTGAAGCCTTGTGAGTTGACAAAAGCAAGTAAAAATGTGTCAGGATGGTTGACATTAAATATCCCAAAATTAGCCTTTAAGAAGAGTTCAATGTTTGGAAAATGCTCTGGCAACCAATGCATTTACAACTTCAGCTGTAGCTGTTATACATTAAATAATAAATACTTAGTAACGTTAGTCTAAAAAGTAGAAGCACCGAGAACATAAAACAGTAATTTACATTATATGAGTGCTAATAAAACAACAAAAAATAGTAATTTACTATTAAAATAGCAATAAAAAGTAATACAGTCCTCTTGGAACAAACACCAACATTGTGTACTATGATAATTATGCAAGTTACTCAAATTTTTAGCATATTTCATATTCTTTAACCTCTTCCTTCATTGCCTATCTTCCCCATTTGTGTGATAGCTTTCATATGTCATATGTCAATGCTAAAAAATACATATCTTTATTATAGTTTTCACGAAACTCTTTATGCTACTCATTATCAGCTCACCTACACTATATTAGGAGTCTCCTATCAACACCACCATGAAGATTTTTCCTACAAACTCTACCTATTTTTCTCTTTGCAATCCTTGACACTTAAACAAAGTGTGATGAATCTTAAGGTAACTCACTTGCCATTATTTCAGTCATTTTTTTTTTCAGAGTCTATACATTTAAGTTGTTTTTCATTTACTGTTTTGCACAGCATCGAGCTATGGAACAGGGTATGGACAGCAATCAAAAACATCATGGAATGAGGATTTTTTCCTAGTCTTATAGTTGGCAATAAACTGGTAGACATGTATGCAAAGTATGTAAGCATAGAACAGGGACATATACTATTTGACATAATGCCTCAAAGAAAAGAGGAATTTTATCAATTGTTGCAGTTGTAACTAGCCTGGTGGACATGTATGTGAAATGTGGAAGCATAGAAAAGATGAGCATTTGAACAAGGAATGGACATCCATTCAAGCACAAAGAAAACATGAATTTTATGCAAAGAAAAAAGGAATGTTCACTATTTGACAAAATTTTAATGGACATGTATGCAAAGAAAAAAGGAATGTTCACTATTTGACAAAATTTTAATGCTTCTATTAAGCTTTCCTACCAACATCTTTTACTATTAAATGTACAGCAACTGTAAATGCAATGGTTGCATTTATTTTCCTTCTACTTGATGCTATTCTGCTAACAGTTTTCCTCGCAACATTTTTTACCATTGAATTTGTAGCTTCATATTCTGTTAATTCAAATGAAGTGACAATAAAATATATAGTGCATAACTTCATTTATTTACAAAACTTTATACATTCTCAATTTATTCCAGTTTTACTGCTGCTTGTACAAAATTTTACTTCCTTTTCTCAACTAACATGTTTTCTTCTTTACAGCTGTACATTAATTTTACCTCTCTAATTCTCAATATTAACACAAAATTCTCCAAATCAACTTCGGCGTACCCATTGCACCCCAAAGGTGCGATTGCTAGTTATTTACTCATTGAATAGAAATCTAGCAAACAAAGAGCTGTTTAATCTCACACTCCCAAATGCATTTGTCGGCCTGTACAACTTGAATGCCAGCTAAAGCATACTGAAAAATATAGACGAATATTCATTGTGCATATATCTACCTTTTGTATCAACCCAGGTACCTCATTCTGACAGGGATGTGCCCTCTTAAATTATGGCAATGACTTAGGGTATTGTTGGTGGAATTATTAATTTGTGCATCGGAATATTAAATTTGGATTGGTCCCTCTGCCCTAGTTCACTTCACTATCGCCAGCCTTGGGATCGGAGTATGGATTTTCTTCAAAATATTTTATGCAAATAAGACTTCGTTAATATAAACACATGATATGGTTGGATGACGAACGCACGGGCTCTGGCGCAGGCGCTTGAGGCCTTCCCGGCCTGAGATGCATGCTAAGGAGGATGTGTGCATGTTCCTGTTTTCTACAGATCTGTTTTCTCTGCATTTTCTTTTGCCTGGGGGGGTCTTCCTTTGCGTTTTCAGGGAGTGTATTCTTCTTTTGAGATTTTGGGTGTGCAGCCTATAGCAAGGGTTGGTGTGTGGTTGTTTGGGGGGTCTGTGGGTGGCTTGTTCAGGGTGTTGTGCTCTTGGCTGGGGTGTGGAGAGTTTTTTCTTCTTTGTTGTTGTTCTCCTTTGCTGCGATTTGGTTGTGGCTCCCCTTCGGGGTTTTTGTGTGGGACCTTATATGGCTCCAAGAGGGGTTTCTTCGAGTGGGATAGGTTTGTCCTTTAAGGATTCAGTGGCGGGTTGCAGTCCATCCGTTCCTTTGCATGAGAATCCAATTTATGGTGAGACGGGATCAGGAATGGGAGAGGCCTCATATTTTTCTAGAGGTTATCGACCTACAAAGGTGAATGGGTGTCTTGCTAAGTGTGACATTCGACCGATCGTTGAGATTCAACCAAAAGCAGTTGTGGATGATATCAACTATCTATCAAAACATGCTTTGATCTATAAGTTTCTAGGGATTCGGGTGTCTTTTCCTTTTCTGGAATTGTGGGCTCGACGAACTTGGTCTCCAGAGGGTGATATGGATGTAATGTTGGCAGCCAACGGCTATTTTCAAGTAGTTTTTTCTTGCATGTCAGACAGGAATAAAGTATTTGAAGGAGGACCTTATTTCTACAATCAAGTGGGTCTTTTCATTAAGCCTTGGCATGTGGGGTTCAATCCTATAGATGAACTTCCTTCACGAGTTCCGGTTTGGGTATGGTTACCATGGCTTCCTTTGGAATTCTGGAGAGAGGACATTTTCAGCTTAGTTACAAGCCAGCTTGGAAAACCAGTTGGTCCTTCAAGACATACTATGGAGAAGAAGGTAATTACCTATGCTCAGGTATGTGTAGAAATTGACTTGAATAAGCCCTTGCCTGATTCTATAGAAATTCGGTTGGGATCAAGTTCATGGATTCAACAACTTGATTATGAAACACTACCATTTCGTTGTCGATTTTGTCATAAATATGGATATTTGCAGAGGATGTGTCCCAAATCAAAGCCTGCAGAGGATTCAAAAGTGGGGTTGGCTAGTGCAACTCCTAACCAAGACAAAGGGAAAGCCCCCATGAGGGAGGACAAGGAGGGCTTCATTCCTGTCAAAGGTCGTAATAAGGGTCAGGGTCAAAGAGGACCTTTAAGGATAGACAAACAAATGAGGTTTTCAATAGGTTTGATGCGTTAGATGACCTAGAACAGTTTGATGGAACCATTGCTAATATGCCTGCTGGCCAAGATCTTTTGGAGGCAGGGGAAATTGGTGGGGATGTGAACATCACTCAGGTTGGTCCATAGGAGGGAGTGCTTGGGGTTCAGATGGACACAAATACTTTTGTGGGGCATATGGAGGACTTGGGAGCCAGTGGAGACAAGGAATTACTGGAGGCTTTTGCTCCTCCCCATTTCAAGTCTAGCACTGGGAAAGATCGGCAGGAGGATAGCAAAGGAAGGGGTTCCCCTTCTGTTTTAGGCATTCATCAAAAGACCATTAGAAAAGATGTTTCAAAGAAGCCTCTTAAGGTGGGGAGGAAGAAAGACCAGGAGAAGGTGAAGTTAGTGGGTGAGACTTTAGTGGAGTCTAGTTCTGTGAAGACCATTGATTCTCA